>WSFP011459820.1:0-18970 GCA_009831015.1 Picea engelmannii | reverse complement strand
AGCTAGGATAGCGATGGCGAGAGGAAGAGACATTTAAACGGTATGTCACTCATCCCTCTTTAGTTAGTAAATTCAATATCTAAAACTTAAGGAAAGCGTCATGTTCTGTCCTGTTTTGTTCTAGATCCAGGTGGATCTAGGGATATCAGTTTGTGTCCGCACTTACAGATTAATCCTAAAACACTTTTACTAGGGAAACAACTTGTTTCTCCATTATTTTATAATTCAAAGAAGCATCTATTAAAGATTTACTGAAAAAGCCTTCGTTGTTTTTCTATAGTAATACTACTGCAATGGTATGTTCAGAAGAGAAAGAAAAAAGGTAAAAATCCTTGGTGAAGTCGGGACTGATCAAGACTGGAGCCTGTGTGAGTGCATGTTTAACTTGTTCAAATGACTGTTTGGATTCAGTGTCCCATTTTATTTTTTTTCCCCTTTTTAACATGTTTGTGATGTTCCTGAGAAGCTCAACCAGGTTAGGTATGAATCTTCTCAGAAAGTTTATTTTTCCAATGAAAGATTGTAACTCTTTGATATTCCTTGGGTGTTCCAGTTTCTGAATGGCTTCTATTCTACTGGGATCTATCTTAATTCCATCCTTAGAGATTATGTGCCCCGACAGTTTACCTTCCTCTAATCCGAAAAGGCTTTTCTTAGGATTCAGAGAAATCCCAAATTTCTTTCATTTCTCAAACACTCGTCTGAGATGTCGTAAGTGCTCATCATTAGATTGGGAATAAACAGTTACGTCGTCCAGATAAATGACAATAAATATGCCAAGTTCTTCCACAAAAGTGATGTCCATCTCTCTTTGGAAAGTGGCCCCAACGTTCATCAACCCGAAAGGCATTTTCACATACATGAAGGTACCCTAAGGTGTTGTGAAGGTTGTTTTCTCTTGATCATTTGGGTGAACGAGAAACTGGTTATAGCCTGAGAAACCATCCAATAAGGAGATTTGGCTGGATCCAACTACCTTTTGTAATATGTGGTCCATTTTTGGCAGTGGGTAGTTGTCCTTTAGGGAAACCTTGTTTAGGTTTCAGAAATCAATGCAGAGTCTGATTTCCCCAGTTTTTTTTTCTGGTCGGGACTAGATTTGAAACCCATTTGGAAAATCGTAAAGGAACTATGATTTTAGCATGATACATCTTTTTTATTTATTTTTCTATCAGGGGAAGTAACTTGGGATTGATTCTCCTAAGTTTCTATCTGAAAGGTTTTTGGTCTTCTTTTATCAGGATCCTATGTTGAATGATGCTTGTGTCATAAGATTTCAAGTCTTCATAACCCCAAGCAAAAATGTCCGCATATTCCTTGAAAAGTTCAATGTATTTGAGTTTCTGCTCAGGAGGTAAGGATTTGGAAAGTTTTACTATCCTGGATTTCTCTTCCGTCCCTATGTTACAGTCTTCAACCTCTTTCCCACTGGCTTCAATTTTAGTTTTTTTAGCTACATCATTAAAATCAAATAAGTCTTCTAACTGAACTAAACCCCTAGGTAAAACATTACTCTTTAAATGCAAAATGTCAGAATCTATCTCATCTTCACCTAATTCTTCTGAATCTATTTTATTTACACTATTATTTCCAAAAACAGATTTATTTACATTTTCATCATCGTTTTCTAAGTCTATGTTTGTACACTCGAAATCATTTTTGTATTGTAGGAAATCTTCAATTTGATCATCGTTCCCAAATATCTGCCAGTATATGATGTTGTCCGGGACAGTCAGTCTACACTTCACCTCCACCATGTACTGGCGAGTGGAATGAGAAGGTATCTTGCATGTAGCTGCTGACGTAGCTAACCCGTCTGCTAAAATGTTTTGTCCCCTGGGGATCACCTACAAATCAACTTCAGTGAAACATTGAAGGGCATCCAAAACATTGTTTCTATAAGCTCTAAGCCTGGGATGTTTTTCTGCATACTCACCTTTAATTTGTTTGATAATTAATTCAGAATCGCCTCTTACCATGATTTGTTTGGCACCAACCTTTTTTAGTAGTTTCAGGCCGAGCATCAAAGCTTCGTACTCGGCTATGTTGTTAGTGCATTGAAAATTCAATTTGTAAGAATGGTTTTCCAAATACCTGGATTTGTGATTGTGCAACCAAACTCCTGCTCCAACTCCTTCTTTGCTTACAACTCCATCGAAATCCATACTCCAGAAATCTGCTGGAAATTCTTCACTTATTACGAGTTTCTTCCCTTTTGCCTCAATGATTCCTTGGCCTTTGTTCGGGTCAAATGTATCTTCTTCCAGCTGAGTTATTTTTTCTCCCATATCACCGTTGTTATACAGGATGAAGGAATCCAGATCAGAGTGAGCAGAGTACAAAGGATAGTTATGGGGATTTTCCTGGCTACTGACCATATATTTCATCATCGTCTCTCTGTATAGTCTTCTCTGTTGTCCGAATACTGGGATGGTGGCATATGACATATCCAACCACAACGTGCCTTTCAACTTGTCCCTCCAAGACCTGGACAACAACATACTATATTTCGGGGGAATGTCCACGACCACAACATCCATAACCATGCTTTTTGCTGGAATCTGAACTAGGGTGATACATAAGTCCTTGATCAACCCGATACATCTGACTTTGCTAGAGTAAAAAAAGTGTAAATATTTGTAAGGTCTGGTGACCTCGAGTCCCAGTTTTTCCATCACTTCTTTATGCATCAGGTTATGGGAAGCACCTGAATCTAACATATCATTGTGTAGAATCAGGTCATGTATATTAAGGATGATGTAAAAAGGAGTGACAGAACCAGTGTCAGTCTGACCATCGGTCAAACAAAAGTTCAGGTTGATCATCGGTAAGATTTACCGTATCTGAATGATTCACCTATCCCATGGTTAATGCCCTCGTACCTATATCAGGCTCAATGCTCAATGCTTTGATCACTTGAGATTGGTAAGAGTTCTTACTCATCAACTCGAAAAGGGGAATGGGAATTTTCACTTTGGCTAATTCTCCTTTGAGGCTGAAAGGAGTAGGTGCTCTGCTTTGGCTCAACAATTCTGATCTATCCACCATAGTTTTTTGAGCAGAAGTAGTTGGTCGATTGGTTGATGAAACCTCAGTCTGTGTTGATATTTGTAAAATGGTAGGGTTTCTTTTTTCTGTAGTTTCAACATTACCTTTCTTGGGGATCTTCTTGGTAGAAGGCTCAGGAGATTTCTTGGTTTTGACTGTTTTCTTCGTTTTGGTTACCTTTTTTGGGGATTTTTCATCTGTCTTTTTACTTCGTCGATTGTACTTCCTGTGTACCTCCATAATGGCATTTTTGAATGCCTACTGTTCGGTCTCTTTGGCTTCCTCACTCAACTTTGTTTGATAAAGAAGGAAAAGTTCTTGTTCTTCCTGAGTAAGGAAAATGGCTTCGTTATCATGAATGCCCATGAGGTTTATGTGTGTGTCCTCTAATTATTTAATTACCTCCTCACCTTCATCAGCATAATTTTCCTATAGGGGTGGTCTGATCTATTGATCAGGACCCCTCTATTCTCTTTGATCCCTAGGATATCTCTGCCTGATTTTAGGAGGATTTCTTCTGAAGTTAGTATTCTGAATTTGTGGAGCAAGTTGGTTTTCTCTAGGAGGATTTCTTTTAGCTACAGTAAGTCTCTCCATCATCCTTTCCATTGCTCTAGCTAAGGAATCCAGTTTGGTGTAAGAAGAAGATGTGGAAGGTTCCTCTTTAATCGTGACTCTCCTCTCAGTCCTCTGTCGTGCCCTTTTAGCCAGCAGGTTGGCCTCTACACTTATTGCGCTTTTATGCATGTTCTCCAGGGTGGTGGAGTTTCTTTCCCTTAATTGATACGACATATCAGTGTCGAAATCATTAGGAAATTTTATCAGTGCCAAACCTTGTGGGGGTTTAATATCGGCTAGAATTGCATTGTATAGATTGTTGAAGTGGGTGTAGTAATATTGTACTATCTCTCCTTGATTCCTTCTGATGTTTTCATATTCTGACAAGATCTGGAGAGGGTTTTTATTTACCTCCCATCTATCCAGAAAAATTCTTTGAAACGCCGTAAGGTCGACCACTGAAGCATCACGTAAGCCTTTATACCATTTTTTAACGTCCCCAGTCAAACTCTGCGCAAAAAGTCTCATTTGAACGTCAACTTCATCTACTTCTTGCAAGTCAAAATAGTCATTCATTTTATCAACGTGTTGCTGTGCGTTCAAGGGCCCTGTACCATCGAACTGTGGGAGTCTCATTTGATAGTCCTAGGGCATGTCATGTAAAGGTGCAACCAACACCAAGGGAGCATATCTGGTCGCCATGATAGGTGGAGGGGGTGGGACAACAACCTGGATGATAGGCGGGGCGGTGGCAAGAAAAGAGGAGGATGAGGGACTAGCTGGCATAGACTGAGCGGTTTGTGGTTTTGCAGTGGGAGATAGTATTTTAGGGGTCCGTGGTTGCAGGATGGTTGGATATAAAATGGTTTCAGTCACAAAGCTATCAGATTTTGTTCTAAACAGGCTTTGTTCAAAAATGGTGTCAAAGTCGAGATCTTGAAGGGAAACAAGTTCCTCTGGAAGAGAAGGGGACCTGTGAAGGGGACTATGACTCCCTGAACCTTCTGCAATGGTTTTCTTTCTGAGTAACTGTTCTAGATTATCAGTTGCTATCACAGGTTCCGGGTCTGGGTGGGATCGAGTGTAAGCTCTTTTAGGAGCCATATTTTTTAATTTTTATATATTTTTATTTTTATGAATCCAAAATTACTATGTACAAGCATTTAACAACCTCTGAACATTATTTCCTTCTCAGATTTATATTTTTTTCAGAAACAAAATTTTCTTCTAGGAAAAAAAAAATGTGGTGTTGAATGTTTTTTCATTCCCTAGTATGGTTGCCACTATGTTAATGCTCTGTAAATTCCCAGAGGTTGTCAGAGTAGAAGAAATTTACAAGAGGTAACTTTATCCAACCACTTCGAAACTAGAATCTAGCCCTACTAGTTTCAGAGAGGGATCTCTCTGTATGATTTGGCTATGTTTTAACTTTGAGATATTAGGCTAGTTAAACAAAATAAGATTGGATGGTTTGTTGTTGTTTTCGTTAAGTTGGCTGAAAAGAGTTTTACGCCTCCATTGGGCTATGGGGTCTGTATTATAAAGATAGAGATCTAAACAGAAACTAAAATATTCTTTTCACAGGGAAAGATAATGCATTCATTGGATTCTTTAGAAGTAAAGTGATGAATAGAAGAAAAGACGAGAATATCAATTAAAGTAAAGAAGCATTTAAGAATTTCTTCACTGTAATATCAGACAGATAAACATTAAGATCTGTCAAAGCTGGAAACAGGGTATACAAAGATAAATCCTACAACTTGCACTAATTTTAAAAGATTAGATTAGAAAACAATATGATAACTGAGGGAGAAAAACGTTTAACATAGAAAGGAAAACATCACCAATGAATAACACGCGAGAATCTTGTGAAACATCCCTTTGTATTACTGGAAGATCTCCTGATAAAAATTACAGTCTTTCTAGCTTACAAGGCATAAAGATCAACCCTCGATACTTCAAAGTTTGAAGTATTTATAATAAAAAATTACATACACTCTTGTCATTAAAGATCAGGACGTGGCAGTTCTAAATTTAGCTAACTAACTCAACAAAATACAAAAATTCAGGAACTATTTGATGATGTGTTGAAATCTTCATGTTGATTTTGAGGTAAACCGTTGGTGATTCCTCTGCACGACCTCATCTGATTGGATAGATGACTGGGCTTGGACACCTCATCTCCTACTTGATCAGATTGCATAACTCTTCCCATCGAAGGTTACTGGGAACAATGACTTTGAGCAATCTTCGGTATACTTCATCCATCTCTGTATACTTGGCAAAAGTTGGCTTGATGATGAAAATGTACTGGATCTCGTGTTGTATGCTGATGTCTAACTGGAAAGATTCTAAGAATGCGTTGCCTATGATACTTCCCTTTATTCTCTAGAATTTCGAACTATCTTTAGCCACGATGGCTAATTTCTTTTTATAATCAGAAAGTGTCATTAACCTGTCATTTATGACCCTTAAGCCAGGGAGGCCTTTCTTTTGCAGAGCTTCAATTTTGCTAAAAAATCTTAGCACTCCTATGTCCATACCCTAGCCTTTTTCCTCTAGCTGTAGAATCAATCCTCTTTTGGTCAGGACCCTCTTGACCTCGAGGATGGTTTCTGTCCTATCTTCAATTTTCAAATCCTCTAACTCTTGTATGGTTTTTTAATTCAGGAATTTAATGATCTCAGTGGCTTCTGCGGGCATCTCTCCCAATTCTCCTCTTATTTTCTCAATCGCCTGCTTGCTTCTTTGCACCAGTTCATTTTGCTCGAACATGATTTGTACCATAGGCCATATTTCATTTATCGATTTGGTGATATCCATCCAAACATTTTCCTTGACCTCGGCAAGTGTTTTGCCTGCCACTGTTTGCTTCTGAAGCTATTGCAATTCCTGTTTGAGCTTGTATGATGTCTATTTCTTTTTGTAGTAGCTAGTTTGGTAAGAAGACTTGAGTTCCTGAAGGTTCTCAATATCCTTTTTAAGTCTGCTAATATCTGTCTCTTGCAAATTCATCTTTTCCATGGATTTTTCCAGTTCTACTGTCTTCTCCAGAGATGTCAGTGGAGTTGCCGAGGGGGTTCACACTGTGGATGTTGTGCTTACTCCTGTGAGTGGAACTGCGCTCAATGGAATGACTTCCATAGGATTTTATTGTTCCTTCTCTTTCAATAACCTTTCCAGTTCTACTTCCATCTTTTTCAACTGTGCATTCTGCTCCATAATCAACCTAGCATTTCATCCTTTTCTCCTTCTGTCTCAACTATCTCCTTTGCCTGTGCATCTTTCATTGGTGGTAGTTTCAACTATTTCCTCAGAGATTCTATATCAACATTTTTATTTTTAATCATCTCCTCAATTTCTTTCACATTTGAGGGGTCATACCCGATCTTGAGGACCAATTCCTCTAACGTCTTAATTCTGTTATCCTTTGCAAAGGATGATATATTTTCTAATTTCAGCTGTGTCTGGACATTGCTCAGGGATAATTGTAATTTAGTGGCTGCAGTAGAATCATTTTCCAACATGGAGAAAATTATTTCCCCAGTTTTCATGTGCAGATCCATTTGATCAGCAGGATGCACATCCCTAGTATGAAACTCGAATGTTTCCCTTTTGTAATCAGTGATTGCTTTCGGGTCTGGCACCTGTGCCTGCAGAAACACCATGTGCATTCTACCCTTCTCTATATCAAATGCAGACAACAATCTGTGTTGTGCTGTTGATGTTTGTTTCCAAAACTGAGCATATGTACTGTTGGTCAGCGTCTGATTTTTCTTTTTGATCAGGTCATACTTCTAAAAAATACTCAACTTTGGTCCTACTTTACTTGGCTGGTTGATTAGTGGAGTATTCGTGGGCTTCTTAGGAAAACCTGTAGACATGATCTACTTGCTGCTTGTGCTAAGAAGTGACCGATCATCTTTCATAGTTGTAGTGGATTGGATTTCCTTTTCACCAGCCGTGTCAGGTGTAAGACTAGTTTTTGGTCTTTTGGTGTGTAATTGGAAATCTTTAGCCAAGACTTCAGTGATAGAAGGTGAAGTATCCTTCCTAGGTATTTTATCCTTGGGAACTTGTGGTGTAGTATTCTGTGAGGTGATGACCGAAGGGTCCTTCTATTCTATCTCAACCAGAGTGTTCGACTCCCATTCTATTTGATTCGCGAACTTCTGTATCTCAAGCTTGGGTGTATGAACATATGGGACATTTTTATTTTTAATCCTCATCTCAGAAATTATCCCGCACGAATCATAGTGCCATATGAAACTAACAAAAAACTTCATTTCTTTCAACAATCTGTCTGCTTCCTCCTCGACACCTCGGCTATTGCAGATGAAAAACCCTATTTGCCCTTTAATTATAAGCTACTGTTTCTTTTTCAGAGACAAAAAATGTATGTCATCTGAGTTAATCATTTGCCTTATATACTCCAGGGCAAATATCCTTATGGGTAGATACTTGGGAAATTTGTATGGAGCCAACTCGCATCCATATACTCTGATCTCGGTGTGATTTTGGTAAAGATACCAGTCTCCAGTCTTTGCTAGGTATGAGAGGTGTAAAATCCTCTAAATCTCCTCATTTATTCTTGGTTCAGGTCTACCACTGAGCATGCTCACCACAGGATGGTAGAACTGCTCGATAAATTGTTTGAAACTGAACTCTGTTGAATTTTGTCTGAGTAGTGAAATCCAAGCTGTTACCGCCTGCGGCTTCCCGTCCTTGTCCATTTTCTGCATTGAAAAGGAGAACCTGTCCGCTTGAAAGAAAGTGAACATGTAGTCCAGTATTGAAGAATATCGAAACATGCCTTTTGAGGAGAAATTTAAGAACTACTCGTGAATATTGTTCGCTAGGGAAGTACTGTAGTTGAATTGCGTGGTGGGTCTTTATTCTGTAGAGAAAATGGACAGAAAACCCAATATGGGTTCATCCACCCATTAGTCAGAAAAATAACCTAGCAAAGCATAGAGCGACGAAATGATTTGGTTTCCCTTTACTTAAAATAGGGAGGAAGGGTACGGGGGACTTGTCTTGGGGAGATGAGCAACCTGAGGGAGGAAAATATTGAAAATCTAGGCTCTATGAGGGAATGATAGTTTCTGGTAAATCTCTGTGATGATTTCGAGATTGAAAGGGGAGGCAAATTCATTTCTGGGTATCTGCATCATCTGATCAATGGCCTTAGGTGTGACGAAGAAAATAGTTTCTCCTGATGAAGATAGTATGGCTCTCTGGTCGGGGATGTAATGAGCCTGACATTTGAGGGCGAAATCAAGGAAATGGTGGACCTGGGGGAAAAGATACAGAGGAGGGTTGGACTCCCACAGCCCAATTTCGTCACTCTGATCTAAGAAAACATCCTTTATCCATGAAAAAAAATCCACGAAGTCAAATTCGCACCTAGTGTCTGTGATTAAATGATCTTTGTCAGCCAAATGGATCATGTCGAGGTCGAAAGGAGGCGAGAGAAAAGGATTTTCCTCAGCTTCTTCTTTCTTATATTTTGGTGCCATCACTGTGAAAATACCTGCAATTCAAACAAAACGTTACTGGGGATGACTGTGGTTTTGGACGGATGACTGGAACGGAGGTAAGACAGGGATAATTTCTCAGGTGGGAGGACAAAGTAAGCAATGGGAGAAATGAACGGAAATAGTGGTTTTGAGAAAATGAATACTCGTTGGGCGCGGGGGACAGATCAACAAGCTAACAAATAAGTTAGCCAGTAATAAATTGCCAACGGGTATTTTATAGCGTGATCTGGCAGGTAACAATGAATGACGAATACGACCAGGTGACGTGGCGTGTGTTGATTGGGAAGTAACCATGGCGAAGGGACTTGTAACGGGTGAACAAGGGGAATGAACTGACAAAGTAATGAGACGTGACCTTTAGGGGACAAGTGGAAAATGATGTCATGAGGTGACGGGGGGTATGTCAGAAAGTGATAAGTGGTACGTGGTGGGAGTCTAGACCAATGGATTCCTGCCACGTAGAGGAGGGGGCACGCCAAAAAAATACTTCATTCCAGACCCCCCCCCATCTTTAAAAGTAGACCGGTTGGGGGGGAGGGGGTACGAAAAAGATCATCATCCATCCATCGGTGCGCCTGCTGCTAGGCCGTAGATCTAAGAACGACGTTTAACCAACATTCCGGACCCCCCTCCCCCACCATTAAAAGTAGAACGGTCGGGGGGGGGGTCTGGAATTCAATCTCAACCGTGGATCTAAGCGCAAACGCCTTAGTTGTTCATATGCGTGCCTTCGTTATACATGATTCTAGATGCCCCCCCCTACCGTTAAAGGTAGAACGGTTAGGGGGGTCCGAAAAAGATTATCAACCGTAGATCTGAGCGCTAGCACCTCGATCGTTCATCTATGCGCTGTCTTTAATCTGTGAGCGCAAACTCATTTTTTTCTTTGAAAACTTAGGATGAGCACTTTAAGTGGGTTTGTCCAAGCTTTCCCTGTTTTTATCACCCTGGGGTTAGACATTCAACTTTCAAACATCAAAGATGGGGTTCAACATCGATCATCATGCATGTTTTATTGAGATAAAGCAAACTACCCTATGCTCTAAACTAATTACCTACGACATTTAGCCCAGATTAAACTGTTGGACTAAAAAATTACTCTATCCTAGGGTTATTTGACCAAGATTAAGCAGTTTGGTCAAATGTATTCACTAGCTAACCTAATTTGCTTGGCTAAGATTAAACAGTTTAGCCAATCTTATTCACTAATCCTATCAACATCAATTTAAAAGGACTTGGCCATGATTAAACTGTATGAACCAAGTCATTGTTATTGCATGGGGATCTATCCAATTTCTTTTATGCCCTCTTTTATTCTTTTTCTTTTTCTTTTCTTCTCTTTTTTCTCAAATTATTTGCAGAATGAAAAATCATTTGACAACCAAAACAATAAAAGGATAAAATTTTCAGTCACCAGTTGATCCTATAAATTATAGGTTTATAGCAGGTTCAACGCTACAACAACGCACCAACAAAACCCTAACTATCGACCCTTTCAGCAACACCTACGAAGAAGATGAAGTCTCACCCGAGGTAGAGGCAGGGGTGGTTGCAAAACTCAGGTGTCTGCAACCTTAGCTGGGACACATATCTGTGATCGTACTACTTAATAAAGCACATATCACTGTTAGTTCCTCAATATACAGTCAATAACCACCTCGCTTATAAGATAGAACTTCATAGCATTAACACTGATCTAATGTATTCAAGCACTTATCATAAGTAAATAGGTCAGATTTAGTATATCAAGCACTAAGTATATCCATGTATATCATATCTATCATTCTACCTATCGTTAGCACTAAGCATAAGCAGATCTATATAAACATATCAGAGCACTTAGCATATAACATATGAACACATCAAGACAAAGCACAAAGCACATAACACAATGTTTATGTGGTTCACCCCCACCCTGGGGCTACGTCCACCAACTCTTTTTCTTTATTGTCTTCAATCAATCGGGTACAAGCACAAATCCATTAAAACCATTACTCTACACATGACAGAATATCTGCACAGCTCGCTAGATCCTTCTTCCTTGCATTACAACACTAAGCTCTCTACAATCCGCTACAAGGATTTGCACTTAGCTCTACAAATATCTTACAGTCATGCACAAAGAATTTTCAGACTCTACTCACACTTAGCATGCATTCACATCACATAGATGAACTATTCTTCTCAACTTCTTACATTGCCTATCCTTCTATTTATACATACAAAATAGGTCTAAACATGGGTAAAGCCATGGGCCGACATCCCATTCTCATTACATATTCCCAAAAACCCAAAAAGGGGCCGAAAAGGGGCCAAGATCCTGTGATCTCTACTTCATCTTCTGCTCCTCCTTCGACACGCTGTCGAAGTCCCAAAATAGGTCAACATGACCAAGAAACTCCCAAAACTTGGTCAAGGGCCAACATGCCCCCAACACTCACCAGTGACTTGTCTTGAGTCACTATGGTTTGATCAGTTCGTCTTCGAATGCCTTGAGCTTGGCCCGAGATGCTTCGTCTTGCTACTTTGTTGTAGCCTCTTATTCAGTGAACTCCTGTATTACTGCATCGTTCACTAGCCCTTCTAGGCACTATTTTTCTATGGTGACAACCTGTTCTAGCTCTTCTCCTTGTTCTCCACCTCTATAAACAAATGGAATGACTTATCTTGCATAGGTTGAAGCTGTTGAGTGACCTCCATCACTTTTCTTTGAAGCATATGGATCTGTTGTTGAGTTGTACATTTTTTGTGAGACCTCTTCATTCTATATACAACTGACAGTGCCTTCAGCTGCGCCTGTAGTGTATCTGCGTGCTGCTTCGATTCCTAGAGCTGCGACTCTAGTGTCTATAACTCTGGGTTTTCCATGAGGTTTTCGTATGTCTGGGTGCTTCAGTCACTCAACTACTTGCACTCCAAGGCAAGAGATTTTAATCTGTCAACTGCACTGTGGGAAGTTGCTTCCCTTAGGTCTCTTACATCTTGAGGAGTCTCGGGCACAATGCAGAGCTCCAAGTCTGCTATGCACTGTTGAAGCTGCTGGATTACTTCTTCGAGTTGCACCACCTACTGTGGGAATCTCTCTTCAACCTTTAATTTGATGACTGTCACAGAGCGAAGTGATCTGTGAACCATTTCCTTAACTTTGAGTTGCTCGACGAGCAACTGTTCCTTGCTTTGTTGTAACTGTACTTTTTCTTCATCCCACTTTGCTTGCAGAGCAATCTTTTCTCGTTCTGTAGCACTTCATTTCTCCTCAAGGTCTTTCTATACTTACACTAAATCCTAGGTGGCTTGTGATGTCTCTTTTTGAGCTCATCGAAGGCGAGCTTCGACTGTATCAACAATGCGATGTAGTTGAGATGGCTCATCACCTAGTTCTGATGTTCCTACTGATAGAGGCGCAGTGGAAACTGTGCGGATGGACTATATTTCCTGCTGCACCCCTTGGAGCTTGTCCTTAATCCAACTGAACACCTCCTCCTGCTTAGCTTCCTACTTATCTTCTATCTCCATCGAAGCATCATTCAGTGTTGCAACGATGAAGTTGAAGTTTTCTGAGGTGAGGGTGGTCTCAAATTTGGTCCTAGTTGCTTTCGATTTCTTCCTTGAAGAAGGTTTTGGAGGGGAAAACTTCCTTTTCTTTGAGGGGTCCTCCTCGTCTCTAGGCGGTGTAAATTCGATTTTCTTCGGTTTAACTTCTGCGCCATGTATCTCTCCGCCATATCCTCCTTGCTCTGCTAAGATGGATGCGATCTTTACGGATGCGCTCTCTAAATCATGGACCTCTTCGGTCTTCTTTGTCTTGCTAGTTCTAGGTATATCTACCGCAGTTTCTGGACTGTCAACATTGGACATCTCCATTAGGGTCCGCTAGAGCAAGGAGGTCCGTTGACCATTCCTTGGTAATATCTTCCAAGTCATCCTCCGTCAACTTGTAGTATGACTGCAGCTGTTGTTTATTCTCATCAGCGCGCACTGTGATATAGATGAAATGGCGGTCCATGTCAAATTTCATCAAGGGCTTGGACTTGTGGAGAGTGTTCCGGGTTATACAAGGTGTAGACTGGATGGATACCTTCAATTTCTTGTAATAAGTGTGGAAGACAAAATTTTATTTCCACTACTTGTTCATGTCATTCGAGTACCATAGTGTACTGAACTTCACGACCAGAGGTTCAAACGGCTCGATGTCCGGGAGTGTCGCACCTTCCCTCATCTCCCATGTGATGAAAGTGATCAAGATGAGAAGCTAGCTGAAGTGGAACTCATATCCTTGATCTTGCGCTTCCCTGCAGTCCAATTCTAGCTGGTTTACAAGGTACTTCACCCAATTCATTTGTAGGCCCTCCGCACACTTTCCTGTGAGGTCGACTACAAATCCAGTCACTTGGGTGGGTCGGTTCTTGCGAACCAAATTTCCTATGATCAATTGACAGGCTAGGAGCATTGCGCCACTCTAGATAGAGGCTACCTTGTAGCCTCACGTTCCCTTCTCGACATCCATGTAGGTGTCTTTTATCTTCTGTGCAAGAGCGCGATCCATGGTTTTCCCAGGATAGAAATCCTGTGGGTTAGGGCCTTGCATGCTTAGCCCTGTGATTCGATTAATCAACATTGGATCCACTGTGATATGGTGATTCAACCATAAATATCTACCATGGTAGAAGGAAAACAATAGCTTGACGCATGCATTCACTTCTTGGTGCCTTCCAAAGTGATGGATCTTTATAACTTTGGGGGGGGTGGACTGCACGAGGTTCATGGTCCATGACTGGGGTATGGTCTTTGATTTCTTTCCCTTGGTTCTGGTCAGATACTTGTGCAGGGAGAGCATGTTGTACATCTTCCTTTCGCCGAGGTTGAAGTTGCTAAACTTCAATGCTGCGATCTTATCTTGGTTTGCATGCACTACGCGTATCCCCTTCGGGAGGTACGCAATGACCAATTCATATTCAAATTCTTTGGGCACACTATCTCGATTTATTGTGCCACTCAGAGGTGGTAGATAGGTAGGTAGGATTCTCAGAATCATCTTAGCATTCGCTAAATCATCCTTGTGCTTAGTTTGCCTTTCACGGGACGGTCCAGCTCTGTGAGCAGTGGATGGGGACGCTTGGACTGTTTTTGTGGATGAAGCCTGGATACCTTCAGACATCGACATGGCTTTCTCAGTCATCAATTTGATCAAAAATTATTTAGCATCTTTTTCTGCAGTGCTCAATTCTTCTGACATACACACTTAGGGTGAACAATTCACGATTCAGGGAACAATTTAGACATGGTAATGAGATAGAGAGTGAGGGACAATGATCACTGTATAAACTTGACTTAGTCTGTGGGATCGAATTCCCAATTAGAAAAAGTGTTCTCGATGCATGGCGCGACATGATAAATAAGTAACTCGACAATGAATCACTTACAATGGGTATGAGCCTCCATTAACTCCTATTTGATCCGTTATGGCATGACCTAATGGTTTGATGACGAACCTTTATTTCTTTTCTGCCCATTTGAAGCGGGAGTCGAATGGATATATTGGCCCCAATGACTATATTGCTTTGTCATGGCGAAGTGCCTTATGTCGCTGTTCTGATATCCTGACGAAGCTCCAATTCTGCAAATTTTCTCTCTGTGAATTTCCCTCTGGAACCTTCTGCAACTTAGCTCTCTTCTTACTTTGTTTCCTCACCTTCTTTCCAGTGAGCTTCGTCTTGGTAGTTCATTTTCCATTTTGATTCTTATCTTCTTTTAACATAGTTACGACACGCTATTGAGATTCTTTCCTAGGACTCAGGGGTAATACATTTTCTTTGTCTGGGATAGGTAATTCAGTCTTCCGGGAGTCCTCTGATGTTCCTACAGCTTCAACATCAGGGTCTCTAGTGTCAAATAGCTTCGATTTGTTCTCCTGTTCTTCAATCAATTGTGCGATCCTTCTATTCATGAAATATTTTAAGTCTTGTTTCTTCTGCTCCAAGGCTTCTTCTTCTTCCCTTCGTCTGGCTTGAGCTCTGTCAATCCAAGGTTTTCCTATTAACATGGTAAATGGGGAACTGTCTTCAATAAACTTACTAATATAAAAATCTTCCTCTGTCAAAGTTCCATTAACGTTCATAGGTATATGAGTGAGCTTCCCACATAAGTTTACCAGCTTTCCTCTGAATAGTCATATTCCTCCTAATGAAGGGATCATAGCAGGCCTTCCTATATCTTCCCAAGTTCTTTCTTTCATGATATTCACTTGTGTTTCCTCATTTAGAACACGGTCAATGTCGAAGTCCCCTATTCTTGCTTCAAGGCACTCCTTATCTTTAAAAATATCTGATAGTCTAACATATCGATGGTCATCCAAGGTGTCTTTCATTTGTAGTAATACCTTTTCTGATTCTTTCTGGGGTTCTGCTATAGTCTTAGTTTCTATATATGTCTTAGGGTTTTCTTGTCTTATGTTCATACTTTCAAGCTTAGCAATCATTTTGGGGCAATCCAACACTTCATGGTCCATATCCTTACAACAAAGGCAACTAGGTTTTCTTCTAGGGCATTCCTTAGCGAGATGTCCTGGTCTTCTGCAACTATAAAAGAGGGTCAATCCTCTCTTTATTTTAAGTGATCCCCGACCTCCTCCGTATTGCACACTAGGATCATGGTATCTAACCTGCAACAAATTCTTTCTAGGATCCTACATCCATTTGTTAGTCCAAACATTCTTTCTATGCATAGGTATAATATATCTTTCACTAATATTATCAGGTCTATTCATATCAAACCTTCTTTCATCTATTAATGCCCTAGTTTTCAAATTAGGATAGACTCTATTAAACATACCTAGATCCATACTCTAGAAACAAAAAATTCCACTTATCTTACTTCTACAGAGCACAAAGCTTCCAGATCTAAAACTTTTAACTATTCTTACCTTTACTGGAGCATAGAGCTTGCAGATCTTACCTCTTTTAATCAAACATTCTTACTTTTACCTTTCTTAGAGCACAAAGCTTTGAGATATTACTTCTTTTCTTCAGATCTGATCTTCAGATTGAGCTTTCTTTAGCATAGGGCTTTATAATTCAAGTAGAATACTATGCACTAGGGCACAGATCTATGCATAAAGATTTCACAATTTAAGGATGAATCTTTGCAGAGAGCTTCTTCTTTCTCAGGTCCTAGCAATCAAAGTTTCAGGTCTCGACAACAGAACCATTTGTTGGCACAGGGGCAGATCCAGGGTTCAACACTACAACAATGCACCAACAAAACCCTAACTATCGACCCTTTCGACAACACCTGCGAAGAAGATGAAGTCTCACCCGAGGTAGAGGTAGGGGTGGTTGCAAAACTCAGGTGTCTGCAACCTTAGTTGGGACACATATCTGTGATCGTACTACTTAATAAAGAACATATCACTGTCAGTTCCTCAATATACAGTCAATAACCACCTCGCTTATAAGATAGAACTTCACAGCATTAACACTGATCTAATGTATTCAAGCACTTATTATAAGTAAATAGGTCAGATCTGGTAGATCAAGCACTGAGTATATCCATGTATATCATATCTATCATTCTACCTATCATTAGCACTAGGCATAAGAAGATCTATATAAACATATTAGAGCACTTAGCATATAACATATGAACACATCAAGACAAAGCACAAAGCACATAACACAATGTTTACGTGGTTCACCCCCACCCTGGGGCTACGTCCACCAAATCTTCTTCTTTATTGTCTTTAGCCAATCGGTTACAAGCAAAAATACATCAAAACCATTACTCCGCACAGGACATAATATCTACGTAGCTCGCTATATCCTTATTCCTTGCGTTACAACACTAAGCTCTCCACAATCCGCTACAAGGATCTGCACTTCGCTCTGCAAATATATTACAGTCATGCACAAATCACTTTCAGATTCTACTCGCACTTAGCATGTATTCACATCACATAGATGAACTATTCTTCTCAACTTCTTACATTTCCTATCCTTCTATTTATATAGCGGGGTCCCCTTCACCCACATATGTGAATGAAAAAGGCGCTCCCCCTCTTAAGGATATTTCGATTCTTCTGGTTGAATTGTTGCGGTCGCGACAATACCAGTGGGGTCTGCATCAATGATCTAGGATTCTCCATTATTTTATGAATCAGATTCTGAATCAGGGTTTGGCTCCTTGTCTTTGATCTCAACTATCAATGATTTTTTTGAGCGACATTCATCGGTGTTGTTCCAGGGGATTTTGTGGAAATTGCACCATTTTCCACTGTCCTTGTTTGTCTTTCTATTACCCTTCTTTTCCTATGGATTGGACTGGATTTTTAAAGGCTCATTGATATGGACATGTTTACCATACTTTGGTTGGTGTGGATTTGCAGACCCAAACTCTCGCTTGTTCTGGTGCTTAAATTTCTACTTGATTTTAACAACATATCTATAAGTAGCACCCAATGATGAGATGTATAAAAAATCCATTTTAGTTTGGATGTATATGTGTAGAGCCCCACAGTATTTCAGAACCAAATTTCACTCAGAGTATTTGATACCTAGCTTGGTGCACAAGGTACAAAAGGTATTGATGAACTCCAACACTTCTTAGCCCCTCTCTTGTCATAGTGTGGTCCATCTCTTGTACTGGTCATCATAGTTTCCAACTGTGTAATATTGCTCCTTGACAACATTAATAAAACAATCCTAAGTGGACTCGACCCTATATAATCCAGACTCCTCTATGGAAATTTTATCCTAGTAAGTTTCCCACCAATGTTTGACATGGGATAGAGCCTTAAGGAGTGCGAAGGTGATCTTTTGCCTGCTGGAAAAATTATGAATAGAGAAATAAGCTTCTAGTAGATTTAACCATTTTTCTATGGCATCCGCATCTAATTATCCTTAAAATATGGGAATATCAAAATTAACTTGTACCTTGAAAGGTGAGGTGCCTCCAAAGTGGCCACTTGATGAAGACGCACCTATTGTTATCGAGAGGTGTTGAATGAAGTGGGAAAAATTCTCCCTCATTTCGTCCCTCTGTCACGTGAGAGCTTGCCCAAGCAATAGATTAATATAATCTTATGCTCTGTTGTTTTTATTTTCTTCCTCCATGGAGGGTTTCTTGGGCATGCAAGAGTGATTTTCCTAAAGAGAGACAAGCTCAAGACCTAACTTTCTATACTTGGACTTCTTCGCGGACATACACTAAGAAAAAATCAAGAGCAACTTGCTCTGATACCACTGATCCGTAATATTTTCGGCATGAAATGAGAGTGGAGATATAACACATAAATATATAGAGTTATTGCAAGAGATCCAATAATATAACAGATATATATCAAGAGGCACATATATACAATAATACACAATTTCTATTAATGAGCGATATGTACAAAACTGTAGAAATACAAAGTGAAAAACTCGCTAGAATGGTTGTAGCTTATCTTTGAGAAGAGATGTTACAAATACTCACATTCGCAATAATATGATTACAATGAGGCTCCAAAATTCCTTTTTAACATAAATAAAATCCAAAATGTTAACCCCGGAAGATGAAAAGCCAACAATTTTGTGGACCTCGCTTTGGGTAGTTTGGTGTATCAACTTCTTGGGGGCGTAACTTTCGCATACGATCTCTGTTTGGGGTGCACGATAGATCGTTGGAAAGGTATCATTGAGGAGATTAATTTTTGGGTCTCAATTAGAGTCATTTGATATAATTAGTGTGCTCGATCCTAAAAAAACTTCATTTAGACTCTCAAAATGGACCTAGAAGTTTAGGAACCGAAAAACTACTAAAAATAGTAAATTGCCAGAAGACTATTTTGA
>ML874482.1:11467-30437 GCA_009831015.1 Picea engelmannii | reverse complement strand
TTCATTGTAGCATGTGTCTCTATTTTAGGAATAAAAGCATATTTGAGATGTTTTGTCTTGTCTATCATATTGCATATGGTTGAGGTATGTTCCATGATTATATATTCTTGTTTATTTCTGCCACACATGTATAATTCATCAACATAAACCCTAAGGCCGAAATCAAGAGGCCATTCTGCAAGTAAACACATGTAGACAAGTAGGTCAATGAAGTGTTTGAAAAAATACCACAACCAGAAAAGTTTTAGAAAGACACCAAAACCATGATGTTCCTGGCATAATGGCTTGGGATCATTACAATGCTCGACACATAAAAAATGAATTCTTAATGAATAAACATATTTAGAGTACTTAGTAAAAAATTATAAAAAAACACACCATGACATAGATTAATATAATCGAAAATAACTGAAACATGATGTGGGTGAATTATATATATGCTTTCCTGTTTATTTTTTAAACCATATGCTAAATTGATTTCCCTCCGAGTAAGATTGGTATCTTGATTATGATGAGATTCTTTAAGAAATGTAGCCACCCCTTCCCATGATAACCTACCATTACATTGTATATTGCATCAATCTATCCATAACTTCAACCAATCAATATTGTTTGTGATGAATAAATGCAATGCATCCCAATCTTGACCAAATGTATGAAAAAAGAATAAAAAATACTAACAATAATAGAGATTAATAATTGATGGAAGAATAAAATTTAATTAATATGTAAAATAAAGATAAAAATTAATAATGCAAAGTATTATAGATCTCAGCTACCATCTAATAATTACCTTTGAATTTCCTCATTCTATCTTTCTCGACCAAGACTTCTTCAAATTTGTTGATGGAGTTGACATCCCAAATGCGAGGCACCTTCATTCCTGTTGCTAATTTAGGAAGATACTAACTAATATGCATGAAGGATTTATATACCATATATCCCTCCACCATAGAACCCCCAGGACATGCTCTTTGTCTAATGAAATCCTTCAATGACTTCAAGTGCCTCTCCATCATCCACATTGACCTTGTGTGTATAGGTCCACACATTTCAATTTCCTCAACTTGGTGTACGAGGTAGTGTTCTTGAGCATTGAAAAGTGTTGGAGGTAAATGCTTTTGCATTTCACACATTAGCTGAGGAATTTTTCTCCTCCAATATTTATATCTTCTTTATGGATTTATTTAGATGAAAACCACCTACACATGATTATACAAGAAAATAATACATTTCAAAAACAAAGTATATACATTAATTAAAGTAAAACATTACATAATGACAAGTTCTACGAAAAACATATTTCTTACCTCATGTATTTTCCAAGATCATATAGAACTTATTTTACGTTGTTGTAAAAGTTGTTAGGGAGAGATAGAGGTAGAACATACTGTAATTACAAAAAATGAATCATTATTTTTTTGAAAAGAAAACAAAATTAAAATACTAAAAATAAGTATTACCAAAATAGAAATCTATGTACCAAAATAATTACCTTAATGAAGGTATGTCAATCATGAGGTTTTACCCACCAAAGTCACCTTTCTTTGTTAAGATATTCTTTATGTTTGAAGAGAATCCCACGGGGAATTCAATTTTTTGAATCACCTCTTTTACAACATTGCTTTATTGCTTTGTAAATAACCATGGAAGACGATTTTGGTCTCCGACATTTCTCTTTGAATCAATCAAATTATGCATTGTATGATTGGCTTCCTGAATGTCATTACAAATTTTGACAATTTTTTCTTCAAGTCATTCTTTCCATCGAATATTATCCACAATGTTTCTATTACATTCTTCTTGAAATGTATTGTATCAAACAAACGATGTTTTTGTAGGTTCTCATAGTAGGGAAACCTACTGAATTGTACGGGATAATTTTTCAATCCTCGTGGAAGCTGCCCATCAATGCCTTGATGACCTTTATGAAACACAAATGATTTAATTATACAACAATAATTGTTATATACAGTGAACATAATTAAATACAAATAAAAATTGCAAATTTTTTTATGTGATACATAATAGAATTGCTTACATTGATGATTTCTATTATATGCCAAGTTCCATAGGTGAGGTGTCATTGTTCGTGGTTTTATTGCAGTCTCTTCTTTCCCATTGAAAAAATAATTTTCAGTAGTTCGATACCTATGGTTCTCAGGCAGGAAGTTCCTATACTCGTCAAACACTTCCTTTCCTAAACTTCTTGAATGACGATATTTCATCCTAGGACCACAAATTGGACATGCAAATTTACCCTTCGCTTGAAGACTTGCAAGATATGGATTAATAGTGTGACATGTAATATTATTTATATAAAAAGGAATTAATATTATAAACATGCATAATAGACTCATAAAATTATATACTATTAAAGTAAAGCAGTGTGATGTTACATACCAAAAAAATGTGTTAGCCCTAGGGCATCATGAATTTTCCATGTAAGTATTCCATTAAATTGAAATTGATTTTTCCTAATTGGTCTAGAGATGTCGTACATAGTGATTTCGTCCCATAAATTTAGTAGCTCATCGAAAAGAGGCTCAATATATACATTCATATCTTTCACTTGGTACTTACCTAATTGGTTGAAAGTACACGTAATTAATACCTTGTTTATGTATAAGAAATAAGGCAATAATAACGAATAAGACTACAAATGAAATGGTGCTATGTTCAAACAAATATTGTAAACAACTACCTGGAACAATCATTGCCAACATTGTGTGCTCCCTCTTTATTGACATCCAATTAGGAATGTTATTGTTTATAGCAAAAAAATATGACACTGAGTAAATATACTTGAGCTCACCAAATTGATTGACACCATCAGCTGCAAATGAAAGCCATCTTTCTTCGATGTACCATTGACCATATTTCTTCGATGTACTTAAATGAAGAAGCATTTGCATGCATTCAAAGAAAATCATATTCAATTTTGTTCCATGCATGGTAATCCATAAACGATGCTATGCTTTCACACATGAACAATCACTGTAAACGTGGAATTATAGTAATATGATGAAGAACCTTGCGAGACACCGCTTTTTTTACTTGATCGATTCAATATCTACTTATTTGACATTGCAGGAATTTCATTTTCAATGCATATTGTCCATAATATATAATATGATCATTAGGACATGAATCAATAACCTGATACTCGATTCCAATATCTTTCATAATGGCAGATAAATCTTGGTATGTGCGAGGTAAATTATTTGACGGTGGTAAGAAAAAATCACCTAACAATCTACAACATAAAAAATAATTAGTTAGTGTAAATAATAGTAATAAAAAATATCACATCCCTAATATATTACACATTAATTGACACTAAAAAAAGAGAAAAATAATTTCAACCTTTACGTAGATGTGTCGAAATATATCGTTACGTACCTTAAGATCTGTGTGAGACAAGTGTTTGGAAAACCGTTCAATACCTTCAAGTTCACCAACAACATTATAGCTAAGAGAACATTTGTTCTTGAGCCTTCATAACATGGTTATTGTGCCTTCTCAAGCAAAGGTATATCATGAATATCATCAAAGTTTTCATCCTCATCAATATGAGCAAAGATGTCCTAGATCAATCTATTTGTCCCATCATCTAGACCAATAGTATTAATGGCGTCATCGTCTAATTCTATAGAATTAACTTGATCATAATGATCTTAAATATCCATACGACCATCTTCCTCATCCTGTACAATAATATTTCTACTACTACTAGGCACTGCATATTTGTCCAACGACAGACACCTAGGAGGATTTTCCTTTATAATTACAAAAATTAATCAATAAAATTAGTGTATATAACAAATATTAAAACAAAAGAAAAATTTATAAATATTATAGTCAATACAAAGAGTATATTATATAATAATGTTGAATAACATACCTTGGGACGATATGAGAATCCCCCTTCAACGTGCCCATATTTTGAACAATGTGTCTTAACTATTTTAAATAGAAGTATTCTTCTATTAAAGCCCCTGCATTTATTACAAGGGAAATCAAGTTTTGCATTTTTCCTTGCCTCCACTACGACCTTTAACCTAGCAATCTTCCTTTCATTTTCTTCATGATGTGTAATGTTGTTATTATTATTTGGCATAGGGATTTACTATTACAACAAAAACCACTGTAGATGCAATATTAATACAATATACCAATTTTTTCTTATAGTACAATGTCATCGAATATTGACCCCATTTGTATGTCTAGAGTTAATTAAGCCATTATTGTCATTTATTTACTAAATGTTTATAAGATTACTAGTCAACAATTACTCAATAGATCAAAATTAACCATATAAATATATACATTTTTACCACATAAGCTTCAAAGCTTCACTATAAGAAAGTAAGTAAATCATTAAACAATTATAAAAGAGAACTATGACAATATAAGCAATTAAGTAGACATGTTCATACCTATTTCCTAGAGAAATTAAACTTATGTCCCCACAAAAATTAGTTGGTCAGTTATGTCATGAGTATTTAAAACAAGACAAAGAGATAAATTAAAAATTTCTAATTTAACCTTTAGAGTATGTCAAAAATCCAAGCTATATAAATCTAGAATTCGATGTGAAACAAGGCGTAGGTAATAGAAAAGAGACTATTACATGCATTGAATAATGAATAGACAATTAAGATTTTATAGATGTTGCAACTACCACTAAATTTTTGAAATCCCTAACTTATGTCACACATCCGATGATAGTCAACCAAGTCAAACCTGACTAAGCCAATGACCGTTAAGCACTTTTAAACGACTATTGATGGAGACTCCCCACAGGTATCTCAGTAGCCACATGTGCATAGTTATAATAAAACTCTACACAACTCAATATCGAGTTTCTCTTGATTCTTCTCTCGGGCCCAATCACAACTTAACTGTGCAGACAAGCTTATGTTCTAGAACTCTCTGCCTATTGCACTATCTTTCTTAATAAAACCCAAGATTTTTTTAATATTTGTACGCTAAGCTCTTTTTTTACCACATGAACGAATGTTGCAATCGAGCACTTTTTCAATTATGCACTCTCACTTAGTGCAAATCCCTTTTCCTTACCACCCGTGACTAAGCACTAGAATTGAGGAATTATCGGATGTCAGAATACCAAAACCTTCCCAAAACGACGTAAACTTATCTCTCCTCGCCATGATCTGGTGGATTAACTCGTGGTCTGTTCTATAACCTGCGATCAACACATACTATTGATCAAGCTTCCAAATGTGTGGTTGGATCCACTTCGGGATATCGACATCGGATCATCGACATTCCTCCTTAATACATTTCAAAAATTTTCCCTGCTTATATATGATGTGGTTGCTACATAATTTTCCACATGTCATCCCCTGTGTGGATGCCTCTACATCGACATGACATATGTCAAGCACTAGATCAATGAAGGTTCTAACTCTGATCTCCGTGGCATGAAGAGAAAATTTCATCGGGATATTGACTGACGTTCAAACTTTCGACGATATTTGAGCATGCAAAATATGACTATTCAAAGTTCTATTGCTTCTATATATTGATGAATGTGTGCATTTTAGTTTGTATATGGACACAAGTTTTCATTGTCATTGCTAGATAGATGCATGTTTGAAATCTCATCTATATATCAAAGAAATATCAATTTGTTATCGTTATAGCGATGACGATACCTTGTTGACAAGAAGTGTAAATTTTTTTAAAATATGTCTACCTCACGTCGTTATAGCAACATAGTGAGAAGGGTGATCAAAAGTTCGACGAACACTAGGGAGCATGAAAAACATTTATTGAAAGAGTAGTAATTTCCGATGGTATGATTAATTTAACTCATATCGTCGTAATATTTTGTCAAATTTTAAGCCCATATGTATTAGTGCTTCTCTGCTAAAAAATCCCTTGGATGCCCCACTTCCCTTCTAGGGTTCCCAGAAATAGGAGAAACAAGAAGTCTCAGAGCCCTGCAACTAATGCCCAATGCACTAGGGAAAAATTCCCAACAAAAATAGAATGCTCATGGGCTTGATAACTCGCCTCTTCGACAAAAACTCTCTCACCTAGAGAGATTTCTCACGATCTTGACAACCCGCCTCTTCGACAACAAATATCTCACTTAGAGAGATTATTCATGAGCTTGAAAACCTGCCTCTTTGATAATAAAACTTTGATTGCAATACCTAAAACCCATTACAAGCTCTTCTCCATAGATAAGGTAATAGTTTTCCTTTCTCAGGTGGTCCGATCCCTTCTTCCCATGAGAAGAATGAATCATCCCCCAAAATGAGTTCTTTCCCCAAAACACACTAAGGCAAACAATATGTATTGCATACCTTCAAATCGACACTTGTCATCTTCAAAAGTAGCTTTAGCTACTTGGTGACCCATTCCCATCCCTCAGGAACTTAGGATAAATAAATATCCATAAATTACACTTTTCAGAAATATTAATAAAATATTCCCTAGGACTTAAGTCCCCCCCGTTTCCCTTTTCCCTCTGGAGTTAGTGCCCTGTCTCTTTTCATATGATCTATCTATGTGCATCGATGTGATATTATTAATAACTTGAGTATGATTACATTTTACAAGGATAGGCGCACTGGCCTATTTGCGTCCTGAATCACCAACCTCATAATCACATAGGCTCAGTGCACACTCGCAGGTTATCTATGCACACTTACCCAAGTGTGCACAACAATGTGAAATGTGTGACCTCTTTCCTTGTTCATAAATCTCCGCGCACAACTCAAGTGCACGCAAAACCAAACTATGTGCCCACGAATCACCAACCTATATGCACATTTACATTTACACTTAGTACAAATGACTCACCAACCTATATGTATAATTAAAAAGGGTCTATATTAGGGACATTACATTCCCCTCCCTCTTATTTATGCATTTTCCTCAATGCATAATATACACATGTACACACAAAATTTCAAAAATCTTCAAAAATATGCATATATTCCACCCACATAGCATCCTCATGCTCCCAAGTTGCATCCTCGGGATCGTACCAAGTCCATTGGACTTTTACCAGTTCCATGGCTTGATTATAGAGATCTTTGATTTTCCGATCCAGTATGCAAACCGTTCGCACTCGGAAATCGCCTTCTGGCTCCACCTGAATCACATTCCAATCAATAATATGATTAGCATTAGGTATGTGGTTTTTAAGCAATGATACATGGAAGACATTATAAATTCAAAAGGATGTAGGAAATTCAAGAATATATGCGACAAGACCAATCCTCTCTAGGATTTCAAAAGGCCCAGAGTAGTGCACATCCAACTTAAAACAATTTCCCAACTTCATCTAGATTTCACTTTTAAGAACACATGGCCACCCACTTTAAAATCTATGTGGGTTTTGTCGTTAGATGTGCATATTTTCTACCTGTCATGGGTAGCCTTTAAATTCTACCTTATCTTTACCATCTACTCTTGCATTTCCCTAAGTATATATGGCCCAACCATTGCACGGTCTACTAGTTGTCCCATCTCACTAGTGTGCTACACTTTCTGTCATAAAGTGCCTCAAAGGGGATCATCTTTAAAGATGCTTGATATCCATTTTTGTAAGTAAACTCTACCAAGTGAAGGTAGTCTTCCCATTTTGATGGTTTATCCATCACATACATCAAGAGCATATATTCAATCACCTAATTTACCCTCTCTGTTTGTCCATCTGTCTTAGGGGGATATGTTATGCTAAAGTTCATATTTGTCCCAAATCCTTTGAATATCCGTTTCCAAAATTTCAAGGTGAACTTGGAATCTTTGTGAGACATAATTGTCTTAGGTATACCATGCAACTTAGATATTTCTCGCATGTATATTTCAACAATGTTGGCTTCCTTGTGCCCTGACTTCACTGGAATAAAATGAGAAAGTTTAGTAAGCTTTTCCACCACTACCATACTAGAATCATGTTGCTTAGAAGTCCTAGGTATCTTCGTTATGAAATCCATAGTCACAAATTTCCACTTCCACTCAAAAATGGGAAAAGGTTGTAGAAAACTAGCTGGATTTCTATGCTCAACCTTGACCTTTCGACATTCAAGGCATCTTGCAATAAAATCAACAACTTGCTTTTTCATACCTAGCCAATAGTATTTTTTTTTACTGCGACCATTGTTTTCTAGTAACCTGGGTGTTCAACATAAGGAACCTTATGCATCTCTAATAATATCAGACTTTTCAATTCCTGATCATTTTGCACATAGACTCTGTGCCTATACATGAGGACTCCATCCTCTTTTAGCTCATAACCTTCACATTTTTGTTGTGACAAACCTGGCTGTAAATTCATAGTTATGTCCTCATAGTGCTGATATGATTTGGAAAATTCTGAAATTTTGTCACACAAATCCAATTTGTACATGCTAATGGTTGTAACATGCATCTCGCACACCCTCTTGCTGAGTGCATCAACCACCTTTTTCTCTTTTCCTCTGATGTGCTTTATGTCAAATTCATACTCACTGAGGAATTATAACCACCTACTTTGTCTGGCATTAAAAATTGATTGTCCAAATAGATACTTCATACCGCTATGGTATGTTCTCATCTCAAATCTTTTACCCATGAGATAGTGCCTCCACATCTTCAAAGCATGCACTATGACTTCCAATTCCAAGTCATGAGTAGCATAGATCCTTTCATGCTCTTTTAAATTTATTGATTTGTAGAAAACCACATGTCCATTCTGACTAAGGACTCCACCGATACCTTCCTTGCATGCATCCTTGCACACAACAGAATCTACATATGGATCAACAATTCTGAAAATTGGCGCACTTGTCAACAAACTCTTCAAGTGCTGAAAACTCCTTACACAATCAAAAATACATTCAAATCACACACCTTTCTTTTGCAAGGATATAATTGGATTCACAATCTTTTAGAATCCTTCAATAAATCCTCTGTAATAACTTGCAAGTCCCCTGAAGGACCTCACCTCTTCGATATTTCTTGGTGTTGACAATTTCTCAATAGATTTTATCTTTTTCAGATCCATATCTATTTCTTCCTTGGAAATGATATGACCCAAATAATGAATCCGTCGTTGGTAAAATGAGCACTTGCTCAAATTTGTATAAAGTTGATGCTCCCTCAGTACTTGTAGTGCCATCCCCAAGTGTTTCTCATGCTCTTCTTCATACTTTGAGTAAATAAGTATGTCATTCAGAAATACAATGAAAAACTTATCTAAGCAACTTCTGAAAACTCGATTCATAAAACACATGAAGATAGCAGGTCAAAGAGGTCATCTATCCTTGGAAAGAGATACTTGTTCTTTATTGTTACCTTGTTCAACTTCTTGAAGTCAATCCAAATTCTTAATGTACTATCCTTATTCTACATGAACAATACTATGGCACCCCAAGGTGACACACTTGGGCATATATACCACTTCTTCAAAAATTATTCAAGTTGCATCAACAACTCCTTCAACTCTGGCGTACTCATCCTATAAGGAGTCTTAGATACAGGTTCTTCTCTAGGCATCAAATTTATAGAGAAATCAATATCTCTTTTCGGTGGCAACCCCAATATCTATTTAAAGTCATCCTCAAACTCTTTCAGTACTACAACGTCTTCAACATTTGGCACTTTATCCTTAGGTGCCTCTTCCATGTGTGCTACAAATACTTGACATCCTTTCCTGTAACTTTTCTTTAATTGGAAATATGAAACTTCTCTGATAGTTACAACTCTTGGAATTCCTTGAATTGTTCTTAATATTCCTGCTTCATCCAAGAAAGTAAATTCCTTATTGTAACATTCTAGAATGACATGATGCTGGTCCAACCAATCCATACCAATGAGGAAATTATACAAGCCCAAAGGTATGCTATTCAAATTATATTTTGTGCGCAGTCCATTCATTTCCATTGGACACACCTTGACCATTTCATTATTTTTCCTTTTTTCTCATGTAGCTAAATGCACCAACCAAGTATTTTGAAGATTGCTTCTTAGCAATTGGAATCTTTCCACCATCTTAGGATCTAGATAACTATGACTAGCTCCTGAATCAATTAGAAAAGCAATGGGTTGGTCATTAATCTTACCTTCCACTTCAATCATGTGCGACGAAAGCTCATATTACTTGTTATCCAAGGCTATGTAAATCCTTGGTACATTTATGCCCATGTATTCAACTGTCACAACTTCTTGTACAATGTGCACACTCCTTTATTTTTCACCTCTTTGAAGCAATTTTTGTGCATATGATATTTTCGACAACTCCAACATTGAATAGGTTTTTTCCATGATTTTTTCCCCACTGTTTTCTTCTTTCTGGGCTCCTTGAGAGTTGTTTTCCTTGCCCAGTATTTAAAAAAAATAGTGGCTTAGCCCCCTTCTTCCTTTGCTCCATATTGCTTTTCATCTTGTCTTCCCAATATTTTTGGAAAGATGGTCTTCCCCTTTGTTGATTATAAATACATTTAGTGCGTCTTATAGTTTCCTCCAATGTCTTGGGGTCATCATACTATATCTTGTCTCTGATAAATGATGGCACCCCACTTAGGTACCTCTAAATTTTAACTTGTTCATCCTTGATGAATGCGACATATTTCAACAACTCTAAGAATCTTCTTTCATACTCATCTATCGTCATAATCCCAAGCTTGAGTTCAAATAACTCCATTTTATTTTCATAGTATCTCTTGGTTAAGTATTTATTTTGAAAACACCTCTTGAATTTCCTCAAACTAACCTTCTTCTCATCAATGTGTTGCACTTGCACAAACTGATCCCACCACATTGACGCTTTTCCTTTTATCCGATAGATGGAAATTCTCCCTTCTTCCTATGTAGAATAATTATGTAGCTGGAAGTACTTCCTCATGCCTAGAATCCAAGTCTCTGCATCTTCATCCTTCTTGTGCTCATCGTCAAAGGTAGGACGATTGATCCTATTCATTTCTCCCTATAGCTCATCCACTCTATTCCTTCTGTTATTCTTTTTGACAGGAAATGGACTCGAGCTACTGTGCACTTTGCCAAATGAATGCTTCAGTGAGTGGTGACGATGCCTATCATCACTTATAGTTCCTCTTCTCTTCTCATTATGATACTTGCAACTTATTGACCTACTCAACTCTTCCTCCTTATCCATTTTCTTTTATATTATGTCCAAGCTTTGTATCAATTTGACATTGAAGTCATCTTGCTGCTCCTTGGCTTTGATAAGCCTTTCATTATCAAATTTATATATTTGGACACATTTTTGCAATCCCTTTATGGTTTCTACCAAGTTAATGTGCTCCTCCTTGGCTTCTGTACCATCAACACCCAAATAGACATACAGATCTCCAAATTGATAATCATGGATTAAAAGTATCTACACTTGTTCCATGCTTCTTGAATTTATGCAATGATTATATCATACTCTAATCATTGATAATTCTACAAAATGTGTAGGAAAGAAGATTTGTTAGATGAATTCATGAGACAACTTCATGAAAACTCTGCACCATTTTGTTAGAAGCCTTTATTTTGAATCCCATGCGCACACTGGTATTCAATGCATTCCAATGTGTGATTTCAATATTCCACATATACACCGCATATCAGTATTGTGCATGCAACACAATTTTTTCTTCGTACAATCCCAATATTTAGGGCGTGCACCTGTGCACCATTGTTTACTATGCAGTTCCAGTTCTGCATCCCGCAATGTCCAAAATTTAGTGCACACACTTAGACTTTCGTATTTTATACACACCATGGTCATGCTATAATTCCAAATTTGATCACTTATCAGTCCAAATTTTTCCTTAAATAGAAACTAGGCCCATGTAGGCTCAATTTTGAAATTGTAGCTCGGTCCATGCAAGCTCAATGTTGAAACCTGGCTTTGATACCACAATGTAATGTCCCCAACCACCCATGCTGGGCTATGCCACACAATATCAACTTATTTCCATATGATACCAATCTAGAACATTCCTGTTACTTATCAAACTGCTTCTAATACCAGATTGTAACATTACCCAACTTACTACTGAACAATGCTACTCCAAAATACACAACACAAATTCTACTCTATAACACTAGTTTGGGAAGAATTACTTGAAGTAACATGATCAAATTAAAGATGAGTCATGCCACACAACTTATAATAGCGGAAGTAACACTAAACAACCATGCACAAGCATATTGAACACACAAAACTATTGTATTCTCTACCATTATGGTGTCACATACCAATTCTGTCCTCCTTGTGCATGCAGACTGTTTCCCTATGCACACAAGTAAATCCAACCTTTGGTGCACACATAGTAATCCTCGTGTGCACAACCATTCAAACCTCTTCTCGAAGAATCATAACCAAAATCATAAGATTAACTTAACATGAAAACTAACAATAACTATCATGCTCATGTATGACTACAATTATTGTGTATCAACACCACACTTACATGTGCAAGAAATATAATACAAAATAACAACAATTACTTATATGAAACATCATACAATAATTAAACCCATATTAACCATAAATAATTAAGTAAATGGTAAATGATAAAAGCACATAAAGAACACTTATCTTTTACGAAAAGTCACCAACTATGCGTAGAACTTAGGCGTTCCTCCCAGCCATAGACTCTGTTGCTCATAAGATTTCAGCAACAGGTCACCCCCAAGTTGGGGATTAACTCCACCATGTAAAAAGGGTTCCTAGTGATAGGCTAAGGTCCGATACTCCGCAGAATTGCCCAGTCCAAGGTGCTACTGCTGCATATATTCTATAGCCTCTCATTCCCCACGCACCTGTCACACCCAAGGAGGTGTGCCCCTTCTCTACTCAATAGTTCCTCATCTTCCCCACTTCCCTTCTAGGGTTCCCAACAATAGGTCAGAAATGAATTCTTAGATCTTTGCAACTAATTCCCAACACACCAAGGAACAATTACGAACAAAAATATCACCTTGAGAGAATTCTCACGGGCCTGACAACCCGCCTCTTCGACAACAAATATCTCACTTTTAGAGACTGCTCACTGGCTTGAAAACCCACCTCTTCAACATTTTTTTTTTGATTAAAATACATAAAACCCCTTAAAATATCTTCTCTGCAGATAAGGTAATAGTTATCATTTCTCATATGGTACGACCCCTTATGCTCATGAGAAGAATGAATCGTCCCCGAAAATGAGTTATTTCCCCAAAATACACTAAGGCTAGCAATATTTATTGCATGCCTTCAACTTGACACTTATCACCTTCAGAAGTAGCTTTAGCCACTTGGTGAATCGTTCCCATCCCTCGAGAACTTAGGATAAATAAATATCCATAAATTACACTTTTCCTAAAATATTATTAAAATATTCCCTAGGACTTATTCCCCCCCTTTTCATTTTTCTGGTGGAGTTATCCCCCCATATCTTTTCGTCTAATCTATTTTCACGCAATGACATGATATTATTAATAACTTGAGTATGATTACACTTTATAAGGATAGGCACACTGGAATATTTGTGTCCTAGCTCGCCAACCTCATAATCACATAGGTTCTCTGGCCTCAATACATATACAACCATATACATATACATATCTATAACACAACTCAGTGTGTAATCCTAGGTAATCCTCGCACACTTACCCAAGTGCGAGCAACAGTATGAAATGTGCACACCCTTTCTTTGATAATAAATCTCCATGCACTGCTCAGGTGTGCGCAAAACCAAACTAATTGGTGCCCACAACTCACCAACCTATATGCACATTTACATTTGCACTTGGTACCAACAACTCACCAACCTATACATACAATTACAAAGGGTTCATATTAGGGACATTACACTTCCTTACATCCAAGGAAGAGGAGCTCTTAACAAATAAAAAGTAGTTTAGGTCTAAGTATTTTAAGCAATTTAAATTCAAAAGACATTTTTGATGTAAACAACATATGTAAGAAAGCCAATATCCCATATTGTCATTGTTGAGATCATGTGTTTCCTATTATCATTTAACCCTATTCCCATAAATGAAACCTAATACTACTCCAATTGAAATTTAATCTGTTATCCAAAAACATTATCATTCAATATAATTTTGGACAATTACAATATATTCAACAACATCTATTTTTAAATCGATATCAACATGATATTAAACAATTCTTAATCAAACATTAAATTATGGAAATGTTGTGGTTGTTCATTGCATTATTTTATATAAATTGATTAATATCATAGAGAATATTTTTATTGCTAATTAAAAACAACACATTTAATGTCATGGAAGTGTTGGGCGCTTTAATTGTCTAAATAAATAGATAATTAAGGTCTTCAATATGAATGGTCAAACTCGGGGAAGTTTTGTTATTGCAAGATAATTGTGCATAGTTTATGCTAGATTGTGAAAGCAAACACTAATCAATTGTAGTAAGGTAAATTACCACTAAAAGAAACAGAGTTGAAAAGATGAACACTAACACAAGTTGCTGACACAGCTGGAGTTCTAATATATTGTTGCAGAATTGAAGTCACACTTGCATAGTTGAAATATAATTTCTACGAGTAGAATTTGATGAGTGTATAAGAATCTTGGATTATCTAATCTATTCTAATCTTCTATATTACTCTTGCAAAAGGAAGTTCTGTGCTAATTGCTGAAAGGAAGTCTACCTAATTGCAAAAAGGGAATTCACACTTCTATTTGCTTTTTCTTGAAAACAAAGATTTAATCTATTGCAGAAAAATGAATTAACTTTCAAAGCAATTCTCCAACAGTATTCAACAATTGATTCTAACTCTCATGACACATACTAATGCACATTTAACAAAAAGGGACTAAATTGTAACAACAAATGTATTCTAGAAATGCATGAACAGATAAATCACACAATTGTAATTAATCAAAGTAGTCAATCTAAAATTCACAACAGAGGGGAGTCTGTGAGGAAGGTCGGCCCTTTCCTTCTCACTGAATCCACTCGAAAAGACTACAGTAGGTTGGAGAAACTCAAATCACTTCTTTATTAAATTGCCAAAAAAATGTTCAGATACAAAATGCTTCACTTCAATATCTATTCCACAACTAATCTTCACTCCCCCTAATGATTACAAAAGATCTGTTATTTAAAGACAAAGACATTCAGTTGAAACATGCTTAGAACAACCTTGAGAATCGAAGGTTCTCAAGCTGTTCTTATGATATAAAATATTTGTCATCATTACAAAATCTGGAAATAATCTTGATCACCAGCGTGAGCCAAAACGTGTAACAACCTTAAGGATGTGTCTTCAAATCGTGTAACATACTTGAGGATCTGTCTTCAAGATATGGATTTGAATGATATAACATCTTCCAGGATCAATGGGAGTTTGTTGCAACAGGTGTAACAGATTCCAAGAAAGGTGCGTAATTGTTGTAGTCATGTAACAACATGAAGAACAGGCACACCGCTGTAACAACTAGTGTAACAACAATGATCTTTCTTCAAGACTTGGTTGTTTTTCTTTAATCTACACATTTTTATCATTAGTTGAGAATCCATGGGTAAAATATGAGAAATGCTACCAATCAAACATGTTAAGTAAATAAGAATACAAAAGCAAGATCAATGATTCATAGCTTGGGAAAAAGGTCTTAGCAAACAATATATTAGGCATTTTAGCATAGAAATGATAAGGTTGAATGAGAAAAAGATATAGTGAAAAAGGGACATTTCTAGATCGTAACATGCCCCCCAACTGAAGACATTACATGTCCTCATGGAAACTACATTCAAGACTTACTCTGAATCTGAGTCAGAGAAGTGATTCCTCTAGTGCAAATTGCTAAGACAAAACTGTCATGAGATTCTTCATCTACAAGTCTGAATCCACTGCTCCTTACCATCTCCAAACGACATCTTTTGAGACCTTTGACCCTGTGTATACTCTGAATGAGGCATCCGAAAACTTGGAAAATGAAACCTGAGTCCCATCCATTGATGCCTACACGTTCTCATACATGTAATACTTATTCCTTCTTGACTGAGAATTTGGCCGGTTCTTCATCATGACCAGTGACTGGTACTTTCACTATTTTATACCCTGCCTGAAAATAAATATTACCACATTCATAGCACATGTGCTCTATATTTTGATTCATAACAGCTGTTGTTAGTGCTAATATATCCAAATTTAACTCGTCTGGGTTTCTTTGTCGAGCAACCTACAATTCCTTCTTTAGGGAATCCAACTCTGCTTTGAGGCTTTCATTTTCCTTCATTAGTTCAGTAATCCTGGAATTTTTTGTATCCTTTATCTTCTTCTCAATTTCAGAAAAAAGTTGAGCAAGTGGCACATCCTCAATATTTTGTGTAACTGGTTCTTGTGTGACAGATACACTCATGATAACTGGTTCTTATGTAACAACTAATTCTAGCATGACTGGTTCTTGTGGAACAATCTCTTCCTGGGCAGCTAGCTCTTGTGTAACAACTAGTTCTGGCATGAATGGTTCTGGTGGGACAGTCTCTTCCTGGGCAGTTGGTTCTTGTGTAACAGATAAGTTCTAGGAAGAGGCTGTTTCTTGTGTCATGGTCATGTTGTTGGAAGGGACTGGTTCTTATGTAACAACCACTTCTTTATCAACGAAGGATAATGGACGAAGAATGGGTATTGCATGTGGGACCAAGGATAATGGATGAAGGATAGGGTCCTGGTGGGACCAGAAGCGATCCAAGAAATGGAAGAGAAAATGAAAACCATAAGAAAAAGGATTAAAGAAGCGCAGGATCGACATAAGAGTTATGTCGATGCGCACCGATTCGACCGTAGTTACGAGGTCGGTGATCGAGTCTTCTTGTGGGTTAAACCGCATAAGAGTTCGATCAAGTTTGGAAAAGGAGCTAAACTCTCTCCTAGGTTCGCGGGACCTTTCGATATTGTGGAGAGAAAGGGGCCCGTGACCTATCGACTAGCCTTGCCTGATTCTTTGAGGTGTATGCACGATGTTTTTCATGTATCTGTTTTGAGACATTATGTTAGTGATCCTACACACATGATTGACATGAGTTCCTTGCAGGTATCGGACGAGGGAGCACTCACGGCTGAGCCAGTCCGCATCTTAGATCATCGCGTTCGACAGTTACGACGTCGAACGATAGATCAGGTCAAGGTCCAGTGGGATAGTTATAGTCCGCACTCGGCGACCTGGGAGGACGCATATGATATGCGTCAGCAATTTCCATTTTTGTTTGATAGATAGACTTATGATACTGTGATACTTTTATTTCTGCATTTATACTGAGAAACTTCGGGATGAAGTTTAGACCAAGTGGGGGTGTATGTAACATCTCGCTCTGGCGCACTGAGAAAACTTATTATTTGAGGACACTTGCTCGCAAGTGATCTGGACTTTTATGATGTTAGACCATTTATACTTGATTATGATGCGATTGACAGATGACATGATGTTTTACTATTTGATGTAGATAGGTGCTATTGACTCAGTTTTATTGAGTGTGCAGGGTTTTTGACCTTGAGGATGCAGAGGCATCGACAGAACCCCCTTGGACTCTAGACTGAGTTAGGGAGTGTGCTATTTGGGTTGATTTATTTACTGTGATATTTCATTGATTTGATGATTTGATGTTGACATTTCTGACATGATTGTTGATGATGTAGGCTGACGATAGCTTGCCGAACAGACTCACATATGGAGTAAAGGGGACACACACACGTTCCAGAGAGGTTGAGGGAGAGGGGTGGACAACAACCCTACCACCACCTACTAGCACTCCCGCCGTGGCTCGAATTGTAGGTTAATGATTACCTAGTTTCGAGAGGATCCACGATGCCGTGAGGGAAGACTGCGACAATCGCTCACGACGATTCTAAGGGGTGCGCAATAAGGAGGGGGCCTTATTCCTTAGAACCCTTAGTCTCCCACAAGTTCACCTGGAGGAGTGTTGACTCCAGGGGTTATAGATGTCTACCAATCAGTCCAGTTGGCGAGTGGCACCCTTGGAGTACATGGTGCATCCTGAAGGGCACGTCACACAAAAGAAACACAAGAAGCGAGTGGCACCCTTGGAGCACGTGGAGAAGGGGGGCATTCTTCAACAACCAGAAAAGGAGGAAAATCTGCAATGTTGGGGTCTTGTATAATCTGTACTTCGTCACTCGACGAGTGATGTACAAAATCATAGAGCGGAGCCGATGATTCTACTTCAATTTGTTTACATTCGGCTTGAATTGGCAAAATGGTTTCTTGAAGTTCCTTGCACAAGGTAAAACCTGGTATACTTATCTCCATAGGATCAATTTGCGGCTCACTCATGTTTGTATTATTGATGTCAAAATCGGGCAGGGTCTAAGCATAATCAAAATCAGGACAATTTGTTGCAACAACAGGAGGGTTTTGAGGTGCATTTGGTTCAACAGGAGATGAAGTCGACGTACTAGCTATTACAGTGGGGGCTGTAACTACTTTTGTAGTAGAGCTCGCTGACCTAGTTCTCTTCCTAGATAATGTAAAGGCAAAAGAAGGGGTTTTCCTTTTCTTAGCTTTAGGAGTAGGAGGGATTTCTTCAACAACAACTGTTGCAGCTGAGGGCTTAGATTTTCTCCCCCCCAACTAATCTGATTGGCTTATGGTGCAATGAATTTAGGACAACTGACAGGTAAAAATTAAATCTTGCTTCCATATCTACATTACATTGACACACAATATTAGTCACGTACCTCATAACTTACCACATGAACTATTCTATCAGAATAAACACACTATCCAACCACCATCTGATTCGTGTGGAATAGCCGTAATGATGAGAGATGTCTCTGGAATGTGAGAAATGATGTTAAGCTCTAATACTGGCTCATTACCCCTTAATTGGGGCATATTAGATTAGTAATGTTATTTTATTTATGTCGGCTTTAGGCCATTAGTTGTAATTATACCTCCTAGTCTCCTATATATACCAAGGAGACATTTTCATTTTGAATCATCT
>ML874482.1:0-11367 GCA_009831015.1 Picea engelmannii | reverse complement strand
CTCCCTTAGTGGATGTTTCTTTCTGCATTTCGAATAGAAAACAGACAATGCCAGATCTGATTCTGCTTGTTTCTGTTTGACCTGCATAGTGTCAATTTGTGAGGCAAAAGAGTTAATCATTTATGTTTTGAAATCTTCTAACAGATTACCTATTTTTCCTCTTGTTTCCCCTCCATTGGTTGATTTTTGTACCCTTGAAAAAGTGGCATCCCTGGTAGCTGACTTATTCCTTGTAGATCCTCGAGAGCATCTCTTACAAAGATTTACAATGTCTTCATAGGATTCCTTAGATATATATCCCTTGCCAAGCATATTCAACATATCTAAACAATCATCTGTAACTCCTTTTTAGCAAAATAGTTTTCAGAATGTCCTTACTCACATCTGGATGTCTAGACCTTTGTAGATTATACTGGAGTCGCTCCACCAAATTTTCAAGGGTCTCATCCTCCTTCTGAGACATCTTGAAAAGTTCCTCTCTTTGTTCCCTCGTTCGACAGTAGTCTTGGTATTTTTTCAGGAAAAGCTACCTCATTTGTCCCCATGTTGAAATATTCTCTCCTCCAAGGCTCATGAACCATCTTAACGTGTTACCGTTCAATGTAGCTAGAAACAATTTAATCTTCTACATAGTGGTAGTGCAGTCATAGATTCTACATAGAATATTAAATTCAAATGGAAACTCATTTGGATCCTTAGTAGATAATCCATGGAAATTCGACAGGGCTGAGAGAGGTATGTTATTCATAGGAGTCATCCCCTATGTGGGAATATTAGTAATAGGAAAGACCAGGGTAGAGATAGTATTTTCATCATTTACCTGATCTTCATTGTTCACTAGATCCTCACGGTGGAGCTCTTCTTCATTATCTCCTTGATTTTCCATACGTGCTCTTTCTCTCCACTCAATACAGAAAGTGTCCCACTCGTCTTTAGTGACTATCTATCCCTTGATCTTATAAACAACTTCTTCTGGCTTTTCCCTGTTCCGAGCTACACTTTCTTGATCTTCAATATTCTCCAGTGTTGCATGTTGATTTGTTGGTGACAAATCTTCAGCTTCAGCCCCTGATGAAAATGATGTTTCAAAATGGGGTAGTTCTGATGTATGAGTAATATGTCTTCTTGGAGAATTTGAAGGGCGAAAGATAGATCCCGAAGAAGAATTTTCTCTAGATATAATCTCATCAACAAAGGTTGGCCTTCCTAGTGCAGGATTCCTTCCACCACATCCTCTGGTACATGTAGGGTTAGTATTTTTTGGGATACATCCTCTTGTTCCTCGATTCATGTAGACTAATCATTCCTAAGAAAATAAAACTAATGTGCTTACAAGAATCTATAATTATCTTTCCCGACAACAGTGCAAAAATGTTGGGCACTTTAATTCTCTAAATAAATAGATAATTAAGGTGTTCAATATGAATTGTCAAACCCAGGGAAGTTTTGTTACTGCAAGATAATTGTGCACAGTCTATGCTAGATTATGAAAGAAAACACTAATCAATTGCAGTAAGGTAAATTAACACTAAAAGAAACAGAGTTGAAAAGATGAGCACTAACACAAGTTGCTGACACAGTTGGAGTTCTAATATATTGTTGCAGAATTGAAGTTACACTTGCATAATTGAAATCTAATTTCTAGGAGTAGAATTTGATGAGTGTATATGAATCCTGGATTATCTAATCTATTCTAATATTCTATATTACTCTTGCAGAAGGAAGTTTTGTGCTATTTGCTGAAAGGGAGTCTACCTAATTGCAGAAAGGGAATTCACACTTCTATTTACTTTTGCTTGAAGACAAAGATTTAATCTAATACAAAAAATGAATTAACTTTCAAAGCAATTCTCCAGCAGTATTCAACAATTGATTCTAACTCTCATGAGACACACTGATGCACATTTAATAGAAAGGGACTGAACTGTAACAACAAATGTATTCTAGAAATGCATGAATAGATAAATCACACAACTGTAATTAATCAAAGCAGTTAATCTAAAATTCACAACAGAGGGGAGTCTATGAAGAAGGTAGGCCATTTCCTTCTCACTGAATCCACTCAAAAAGACTACAATAGGTTGGAGAAACTCAAATCACTTCTTTATTAAATCGCCAAAAAAATGTTTAGATACAAAATGCTTCACTTCAATCTCTATTCCACAACTAATCTTCACTCCCCCTAATGATTACAAAGCTCTTTTATTTAAAGACAGAGACATTCAGTTGAAATGGACTCAGAACAACCTTGAGAATCGTAGATTCTCAAGCTGTTCGTATGATATAAAATATTTGTCGTCATTACAAAATCTGGAAATAATCTTGATCACCAGCATGAGCCAAAACGTGTAACAACCTTGAGGATCTATCTTCAAATCATGTAACAACCTTGAGGATATGTCTTCAAGATACAAATTTGAATGATATACCAGCTTCCAGGGTCGGTGGGAGTCTGTTGCAGTAGGTGTAACAACTTCCAAGAAAGGTGCACAATTGTTGTAGTCGTGTAACAACATGCAGAACGGGCGCACTATTGTAACAACTGGTGTAACAACAACTATCTTTCTTCAAGACTTGGCTGTTTTTCTTTAATCTATACATTTTGATCATTAGTTGATAATTCATGGGTAAAATATGAGAAACGCTACCAATCAAACATGTTAAGTAAATAAAAATACAAAAGCAAGATCAATGATTCATACCTTGGGAAAAAGGTCTTAGCAAACAATATATTAGGCATTTTAGCATAGAAATGATAAGGTTGAATGAGCAAAAGATATAGTGAAAAGGGGACACTTCTAGATCCTAAGAAGAAGATCATGTGGAATGTGACACTATATATATATCAAAATAATTTGTGAAAAAAATTATTTTTCTGAAAATTGTTTTATTGTATTTATTTATTTCACAGTTTTTTTAGGGTTCAAGATCATGTGAACAATGAATAATTGTCTCATGAAGAAAGTAAGCATGTCACATAGTGGGATTTGAACCTAGGTGGTAGAGGATAACAACTTACACCCAATTAACATTTTTATCATAGTTATTGTCACATATTGGAGGTATATTTCAATCTCAATTTAATTTGGAGTTGCAAATAAATCGATCAATTTGTCTTGTATTTTGAATTTATGCTTTTCAATTTTTTTTAGGTAAGAAAAAATTTCTATTAGAATATGAACATAATATTCATAGTTTCAGGAAATATCAGGGATGTCCAAGGCACTTCACTATCCATCACAAGTTCTGAGAGTCATGAAATTTGTTGGCTTTCCTAAAGGGAAATGAGGCCAGATTTTAAAAATAAACTGTAGCATACCAAAATTATTCAGAAGAAGATAGGGCACAATTCTAGAAGGAGTAAAGAAATACATAACTAGAGAAGTTAATTAACAAAATGGTAACCCAATAAAGTTTATGTAAGAACAACAACAAAAAAGGAGTGAAGATCATAGACACAAGGAGGGGAGGCCTAGGAGGAAAGCTTGCAGGTCCCAACAGTAACCCCTAGAGTTGAATGAGTCTGTATGGGTTCAGGAATCAAGGAATTATCACGTGTTAGTTGGATAACACCCTCATTATTCTTTAGTATCTAGGAGACAAGCATGATTAGTGGTTAATTCTACCAATCCAAAGCTTCAAGTTGTTGACCAACCTGCCTATAATCTTGTTCTTTGGGAAGCATTGCTTGGGAAACACAATTTTTGATATGCTAATAGAGTTCTACAATACAATGTAATTTTGTATCGTAATTTATGATGGTGCCCAAGTCTAGAATGAGATCCCCCACTCGCTGGTCAATGTCCTCACCCTCTTGATAAGGCCTGATAATTTTAACCTCTTCCTCAATGAGATGCATGACAACCTGAGAAAAGGGAGGGGAAGAGTCTCTGTATCATGATGTCACTTCTTCCACTGTAATGAAAACACAAGTTTTACAGACAGGGACAACCTTCACACAGGAATCTTGAGGAGCCATGAGAGAGTATGAAAGGATTACAACCCAATCACCCTTAAGATCCAAACTGAAACCATTAACTATGAGGAAAATGATTTGTAGAGCCATATTTACCTCTTTGGTTGCGTATGCAAGGATTGAAGTTGATAGGATGAGCACTTGAGTGGAGGATGTTACCATGAATGACTACTTAGTAATTCCTAGGAATACTACCATCAACATAGTACCATCCCACCTCTTTTTTCACCTCCATCGAGACTGGTCTATCTAAAACATGATTGCGAAATCTAGGGGAACTATAGGGGGAAGAGACATCATGAGATAATGCATCTAACTGTATGGACATGAGGGCATGGGAGAGATCCACAAAGTCTCCTTCAATGTCTCTTTCCTATCAATTTGTCACCTGATCCATGGTGAATAATTTTGAATGTGATAAGATCTAGCGGCGATCCCTCAAAGAATGGTCTAAAAGGTCAACCCAATTTGAATCCACCAAGATGTTGGGATTATAGGGCCCTTCATTGGTGAGACAATTTGCAACTTTGTTGGCCTCTCTCTTGAAATGGGAGCAAATGAACGTTGAGATATCATCTATAACAGATTGAAGAAGTTCAAGACCTGCCTCTAAGCACTATTTGTAAGAGACTTTACTTGGTGGGGACCTATTTTGAAGCCAAATGAGCATACTGATGATGATTTGGGAGTCACCTTCAACAATGAGCTTAGAATACTAGTAAAGTTTTTCCACCCGCAGACCATGAAGAAGAGCCTAAATCTTAGTTGCATTATTGGTGCTGATGTCAATGTATCCCATATATATCCTGAGAATATTTCCCTGTGCATATCTGAAAACTCCACCATAGATTGATGGGTCAAGATTTCCTTCTAATGATCCATCAAAATTGATCCTAACAAAGTCACGGGGAGGAGGGGACTAAGAAAAGGGGGAGGAGGCTTTAGGAGGGAAAAGGGAGACATAATTAATAGACAAAGAGGTGATGAAGTCCCATTTGGATAGGATGATATGTTATCTATCATTACATTAATATCTTCATTAATCCATTGAGTAGATTGAATTATTTCTAGAATATTATGATTCACTTTGTTCCACATGGAAGTGACCGACCAAAATTATCTCTTGAAAATATGCATGTTCCTCTCTTTACAATATTCCTAGAGGATAAATCCCAGGAAAAGTTTCCAAATGTGATTAAGCATAGGGTTCTAGAAGCCTTAAGAAAGTTAAGAGGATATGGTGAGCTTAACAAAATTTGAGTGATGATCAATTTCATGAAAGGAAATGGCCCCTTAGTCCCAAAGATTTTTGTTGAAAGTGTTAACCCTCTAAATAATGGCTCATTACCGCTTAATTGGGGCATATTACATTAGTAATGTTATTTTATTGATGCCGACTTTAGTTCAGTAGTTGTAATTATACTTGATAGTCCCCTATATATACTAAGGAGGCATTTTCATTTGGAATCATATTGTAATTGTACATTTATGTGGGAATAAGGAGATTTCCCCCTCGAAGAGGCTTATTATATGAATTTCTCTCTTTTTCAAGGTGCTGAGTACTTATTCTGAGGTTTTTCTATGCTATATTGATATTTGGTTCTTAACATATGGTATCAGAGCTCAAGGTCTTGGGGTTTCGCTGCTACATTGATATAATATGCTTGGCCTGTTTCTTTCTAGTTTGTGCTTAATCTCACATGAACTTGTCTCTAGTAGATAGATCTATTTCAAACTAATCTCAGTAGTGTAGGAAGTTGGTTGTATCTGTGTTTGTCTACAGGGCTTATCGAGGAGTTCAAGATTGGAGCTCAACTCAGACTGTGCAGGGACAAACTTCGGTAAAAAGGTACTTCTTTTCTCCTTCCTCCTCATACATTAGTTTATCTAGATCTAAAAGGAAGTTAGTGACCATGATAAACATCTTTTGTCTTAAGAGTTAAGAGTCTATCTCTTAAGAGAAGATCTACCTGTCCGCAGGGAGATTTTCCTTTAACAGAAATTGGCGACTACACTGGGGAGCGAATCGAAACTTTTAGTTTTGGTTTTCCTCATAGACCTTGTTTTAACCTTTTTTATTTTAGGCCTTGTTCACCTCGTATGCCTGATTTCACTTTCTAATTGAATCCTTAGTCCATCACATGCATCTTGATTGACCAAAATTTGATTGGATTTTTGGCCTTTTTGTCAATTTTCTGAGTTTTTGAAGCCTGGCGCCCCTGTGCCTGTGTTATCCCAGCGCCAACACTCCCTTTATAACACTCTGGTGTCCCTTACACTAGAATGCCAACCTCTCCTTTGCAAAAACACCTTCCAAATTTGTCTTTTCTGAGGTCTAGACCCTGTTTTTCCACTTGTTGAGATTCTTTGTGATTCAATGCTTCTTCCTATTGACCTTTGACATCCTTCCTTCTGAGGGATAAGAAATTTGTTGTTCAGATTTGGTGGCCTTCTTCCTTATTTTTTGAGTTTTTCTGCTGTTGAGAGCTTGAAATCAATCCACTGCTTTTTTTTCTCTCCTATCCGACTGAGTAGGAACTCTGGTGAAGGGAATCAACAATCTATAAATCATCTTATTTGGTTCTTTGAGGTTATTGTTCTTAAACATCTCTTTTTGAGTGAATTTTTTGATTTTCTTTGTTATCTTTCATTTTCTTTTTGCTTCTTGTTTCAATCATAACAAGAGAGTGTGTTGTTTGTGCGAAATCTGGTTGTGCTTGTCCGAATCTCCTTGATCTGAAAGGGTAGTTGGCAGGAGAAGTTTTTGCATTGAATTAATCATCATTCACATACAAATGACAAAGATGCATTTTAGTGATTGGTTTTCATATTAGAAGGCATTTCTGAAATGTTTTAGCATTGCATTACATTTGATTGAGAACAAATTGATTGAGGACATTCCATATTAGTTTTTGATAGTGAAAACAACTCTTTCTCTTTCCCTTAAATAGGCGTTCATTGAAAAGAAACGATTTCTTATCATCTTTTATGCATATTCTTGGGAATTGAGTCCTCATTCCATCCATTTCACTTTCATACACCCTTTGAGTAAAGAACAACTATAAAACGAATGCTAATTAAAAATTATCTAGAACATTTTTTGTTTTTAGGATCTTCCACCAACAATAGACTAGGGTTAGCACTTTGGATTAATCTGTGAGTACAACTCTCCAAAGTTTTCAAAACAAACATTAGACTCCCGAGCTAGGGAGAGTCAAATCCAATTGTCGTATTGGTTTTATGGGATCCCCCTCTCACATAGGGGTTACACATGAGGTCGCATTCGGGCGAATTATGAAGATTATCCCTCCGTGGTTCAACTGTTTGTAGTGTTTGGATCATATATTGGGGGTTTCTTGGAGGTATACCCATGATTATGTGTGGGAACCTCTCGGGTTGATTTCAGAATTTTTATCCCACCCATATGTTTCGGATCAGACTATCGAATGTACCCACCCAGGGACTCACTGCGAATTGGTGTCTTTAGTTGCCATAATATTTAGGTACTTACACAAGGTGATGGTGAAGGGAAGTCTCACTGTACCTGGAACAGACATTGGTCGAACTCACTCGGGCTACTTGGAGGGTAAATCCACAATTACTGCATGGAAGCTTGCACCAAGGTGAAAGTCCGTTAAGCAGGTCGTCATTGTAACTGTTCCACCATATCCTAGCCCCTTATTGACTTTATCACGTGACTTTGGATTTCATCACCAACTAGTACGATCATTGAGAGAAGTTTTGTTTGCTTCGTTGATTCCTAGATTTTATTAGAGTATGTTGCTTGTTTTTGTTAGTTGGCCCTAGTTTTTCAGTGTGTTATGTTATTCTCCACAATTGATCCTGTAGACGATAAAGGTCTTCGCCGATCATGTAGGATGAAAGGGATGCCTCTGGAAGGCTATCAACCCTTACCTCCTAACCCACCAGAAGAAAACTACCGTAGAGAAGTAGAAAATCAATCCAATGCTGGAAGTGTTATTTCTCCCCCGTTAGATAACTCGGAAGGTGTTTTGGTCACGGTTGAAAATCCCACTACATCTATGTCGGTAACTCCTCTAGAACCACTTTTGGTTCGTTTAGACTCCCTTGGGAACGTTATAGATGAAGAAATCCTATGATTACTGGAGAGGATCTTTACCGAAACATATATGGGATCCACGAAACCAATCTTTGGTGATGAGTATAGGACTCCTATTCGTCCTAGCACCGTAGTAGATACCAATCCCACACATGCTTGTTCTATATGGAGGACTTCATCGGGACGTGATCTCTATGAAAATTTTGAATCCTTTTGACAACCCTTTCAACCTCATGACCCTCCTAGTGAAACAGGACCATCCGACCAAACCATGAATCACCCGGTCGATCAGGTTATTAACCCTACTATTACACCATCACAAGTCCATCCTAATGCTGGACTCATCACCTCTACTCATCTCCAAGGCACTTCAATCTCTACCCCTGTTTCTATAAGCTCTTACTCTACATCTCCACATGTTCCACACGATCCTGCTGGGACATCTGCTCACCTGAGAATGTAGACCCTTGCTAGCCCAACACAACCGTTTGGAGGGACACCACCATCTAACGAACCTTTCCCTCCTGGAGGACTACCTTTCCATGGTGGGCCTACCCCTCCTGGGGGACAACCCCCTTTTCATGCTCCTCCTGGAGGGAAACCTCCATTTTCCAGTCATACCCCGGTCGTAAATCCACTGCTGGCAGGGAGGCAACCTTCGTTTGTTGGAAAACCTTCACGATCCTGGGGAGTATCTTCAGGAGGCACTTTTACGTGACCACACATTAGAGAGCACTCGTATAATAACCCACTAGGAGGAGTATCCAATCCTGTTCCTTCTGGAACATCTTACAGGCAATATTATCCGGGCGGCATCCCAAACACCACTTGGAGTTCTCTGAGACCACAATCTTATCCTCCTCATGTGTATAATGTGTATCCACCTCTAGGATCTACTCCTTACCATTCTCAAGGGAAAAATGTTTATCCTCTTCATGGGAAAGCAAATCATCTAACCTATAATGCTTAGAACCCACCGGGTTATACAAATGTTTCTCATGCACCATCGAATCCTGCTTATCTTAGCTAGCAACAACCATATTTAGGAGGACCTACTGGTTATAACTATCCACCTAACCCAGTTTATGGTCCTACTAGTGTTCCTATGCTATGCCAATATCATTCACAAATTAACCAACAGTTACCTTTCCTTGCGACTCTGGATCTCCCAGACTTGTCTCGGTTAACTAATGATCCTATTTTTCATTCAACGGATTGGCCAGTCATTCCAGCTAAACTTCCTTCTGATATTTCAAAATTTGACGGAAACCCTGGCGAAGATCCAAACAACCATGTGATGACTTTCCATTTGTGGTGTTCATCAAACTCCCTCATGGATGATTCTGTACATTTGCATCTTTTCTAGCGAACACTTACTGGTTTGGCAACAAAATGGTATTCAAACTATCACGTGCTTCTTTCCACGATTTCAATTCCCTTGCCATGTCTTTCCTCATGCACTTTCAACTGCCTATTCACTACAAGATAGGTACTGAACTCTTGACCTCCCTTCGTCAAACCAACTTTGTGCATATCTTTGACCATATTCATGAGTGGAGGCGATGACGAAGGATGATCAAGGTAGTCATTCTTGACATACTATTGGTGGAATGGTTTACTAAATCACTGTTACCCCCAATCGCTCGTGATGTCGCTATGGGTGGTGCGGTCACAGAGGAACAAGCCATCCCTCGGGCCCAGTATTTAGATTTGGTTTATTCCCAATATGGTACTTTGTATGATTTTCTTCCAAATGCTGCTTGAGCTAATACCGATCCATCTAAACCATCCTCCTCATCTCATGCAGATGGTGTTATCGGTTCTGTCAAAACTCAATATTTTTCCAAATCGACCACACTCTTCTCTACCTCCCCCCAAACTCAGATCTCTGAGGTGAATGCAGTTCAATCTGTCTCTTCACAACAATTTGGAGGTAATAAGAAGACAGAGAATAAATAAAAAAAATAACAATGAATAACCAAAAAATCAAGCTCAACCACCTGCTATCGAAAAACAAACACAACGGAAACTAAAATTCTCGTGTATCATTTGTGGTGATGATCACTACACTTGAGACTGTCCACTTCGCAATGAAGTGGCCAAAATTTTCCAAGGAAAGTCACTGCCCGCTATGCTTACTCAACCTTTTCCACAAAAACAATCCATGGTTGCTCAAACCCCCTCTCCTAGGGGAAGTTCTAGCGATCCTCATGATGAGGCCTCGTCGAGTGCACATATTTATATGTTTAATGGGATCAATTTGACCACTCACTCTTAGACATAAGAAACACCAGGTAACCCTAACAAAGAAAAATACACTAACGATACCGGTAATTTACTGGATCCATCATCATCCTTCGTTAGTATTCCATCTATTAATCCTCCATCTGGACCACTCCAGATTGAGAAACCCATGATCGACTCTATCTTACGCCCTCCTAAGAGCACTATACATAAATCTACCTTTAATCCTAGTTCATGTGCCACCCAAAACTACAACATTGTTGAATATTTGGCTCAAGCAACGTGTGCTATGTTTGCGTTAGAATTTCTACAGCACTGCCCCAGTCAATGTAGAAAGCTCTTGGCCGCTCTTGGTGTTGTTGATCCTGAGTCGTCCAACCATATCATGTTTAACCTGGACAATTATGCGTCTCGACTCTTCCACCAGCTTGCTTTCCAAGTTGATGTTGTTGTTCACAACCAACAAATACACCAAACTATTCTGGATGAGGGAGCCTCGGCTTGTGTCATGTCTTTGGCATGTTGGAAAGGTTTAAAATCACCAGCACTCAACAAATCCCCAATGATTTTATGCACCTTCGATGGGTGCGGTTTTCATCCCCATGGGCTTTTACAGTCCCTGCCCATCCAATTGGGTGGAAAAACTGTTACTATTGATGTCGAGGTGGTCGATGCTCCCCTTGATTACAACTTGTTACTTGGAAGAAGTTGGTTTTATGCTATGAATTTCGTTGCCTCGTCAGTCTTTCGATGTGTACAATTTCCTCATCAGGGCAAAATTGTCACTGTTGATCAGTTGGATTTCTACACGACCGATGCTCACACTCCTGCTACAACCAATATTCCTTTCTTGGGAGACCACAAGATCACATATGAAAGTGTTGGTGTTGGCTTACTGAAAGATTCTAGCCTCATGGGTACCTTCCCTACACCACTTCCATCGACTACACATCATATTTCCACTGTTGATATGATTTCGACCGTGACTTATCAATCTTCAAAATCATCTGACTCTTGGATTGTACCTTGTTCATTGGAATTCGATGCACTACGTGACACCATGCCA
>ML874481.1:19070-29922 GCA_009831015.1 Picea engelmannii | reverse complement strand
GTTCATCGTGACCACCTTTGACTTTTTAAAAATTTGAGAGTTATCTAAAGTTTCATGTTAAAGTTTTTATTTTATTTATTAAATAAAGAATTAATATTGATTTATCTTGAATTTTATTGGGTATGAATTTCAAGGTCTTATTGCACACCTGACGGTGGAGTTACATCAACATTTAATACATTTTATAGGTTTTCGCTCTTGGTTTTCTATTACCGATGATGGATTTTTAAAGCATTTAATGTATTTGATAGTTTTTGTTGATGGTTTTCCATACCCGAGGATAGATTTTTAATTTTTGTCAGTGTAGGTTCTCGGAAACGATACATTCAAACTCCACTCCAACATCCTTCATTGTTTTTTTTTACACAAAATCTGCAAATCCAATCAACATTTTGTCAAAACAACGCAGATGGAGTAAATTTTAACTAATGCGTACTCTTTGTCAAGTGAACGAAGTGAAATGAGAATGGAGTTTACTTAAATTTGGTCCATAGTAAGCAAAGTACATATTTGGGATTGTACAAATTCTCGTAATTTAAGATTGTATAGGAGATGAAATCAAAGCTTATGTCCTTATATAGGATAGTGATGACTTGCGTATGCGACAGACGATGAATAATAAGCAGCGTGTTGCAGAGTCCTTAAGACTTTGGAACATGATGGATGGATCATTGATATACCATTGTCTACATTGATATATCATTACATGCATGAGTTCATGTTGAAACGTATGCGATGGAAGGGGATGGGTGATGTTAATGTGGATAGCCTATCGTCATACGCGATGGAAGGGGATGGCTGATGCAGATGCAGATAACTTGGCATCGTCATATATTTCTGCTAATTATTAAATTATATTAACGGACGCCATCTTGATGTTGATTATTCCCAAGTCAAACATCCATCCAATTTAGGCCCCCATTACGAATTATTAACTCACCACCAAACACCGCACCCTTCGTTCAACCTTCATTCGACCCTGCATCCTCCAGCTTCACATACACACTAGCTCAACATACACCACAAATTACAACATTGGAGCAAGAAGCGGTTTTATAATTTGGAGCGAGCTTCACGGTAAGTGATTTATGAACCAAAGATGGCTTGATAATTTATGTTACAATTTAACTTAAACTATTTAATTTATGTTACAATTTAATTTAAATTGTTTCCTAGACTGATACGCATACCTATACGCGCCACCTTCCTTTACCCAGGTAGGCATACTTCCTTTGATACACCCCACCCGGTAGGCATACTTCCTCGCCCAGTTCCATTTCAGTTTTAATGCCTCTCATGCTAATAGTTCCCTGTTTCTATAATTATCCTTCCAAAAAACAGGTTTGAAACCCTTAAAAGAACTTTAAAAAATCAGTTTTAATAGTTGTTGAGCCTGTGTGAAAATATACAACTCTCAAGTGAGGATGAAACTATGTGTGAAAAGATACATCTCTCGGGGGAGGATGAGGCTGAGTTCATTATTTTTATATGCAAGTAAAAATAAATCCATAATGAGAGAAATTTACAACATACTTCCTTTGATACGCCCCTCTCGGTAGGCATACTTCCTCGTCCAGTTCCATTTCTGGATCCAAAGGCAGTAGTTTTCGGAGCCATTTCATGTGTATATAAAGGGTATGTTATTCTTATAAGATGGGTCTGTTGTAACTATCCTCACGCTAATGGTTCCCCGTTTCTAGAATTATCCTTCCAAAAAACAAGTTTGAAACCCTTAAAATAACTTTAAAAAATCAATTTTAATAGTTGTTGAGCCTATGTGAAAAGTTACAGCTCTCAGGTGAGGATGAAACTATGTGAGAAAAGCTACGTCTCTTGGGGGAGGATGAAACTGAGTTCATTATTTGGATATGCAAGTAAAAATAAATCCATAACTGGAGAAATTTACAGTTCATATTTCAAACTCAAAATGTTTTTATCTACTACGTTTAAAATGGATGTTCCGCCAGGGTCAGGGTTTTCGCTAGGTGTTGAGATAATGGAAGGAACACCTTTGGCGATCCTCATTAATTGAGTTAACGGACCTTAATTTATGGATTATATACGCGATCGAACCTACAAACAGATGATGAATATTATGTGGTGCCAAACCATTTTTTCAAGAATCTTTAGAAATATTTACATCATTTCCATGAAAAAATTGTCGAGCCTCGGTATAAGATTTATGACAGGACAAGTAGCGTACATACACTCTCCTTCCTTGCAGACCTCAAGCTTGGTCACTATATGAAAATTCATCCACGTTGCATGTATATGATATTCTAACCTTTCATTTTTTTAAATCTCCAACAAACATTCTGGTGCTAACTCGGTTTGATTTCCATGTAAAAATTGTTGAGCCTCGGTAAGGCATACTAGCACTTTACATTCATCTAGATTAGTGAAGTTTTAATTTAAATAGTTACATATGGTCTGGTAAACCTATTTATGATGCTCAATGAATAAGTAATAAATGAAACGAAGAAGTAAGCCATAGTCCGAGGCAGGTAAATCGGTTTGGCCTTGCCCGCTGAGAACTGAGAATGTTGGGTGATTATGTCGTCAACCCTAAGGTTACCAACACCCCGACAATATCCCTTCAAGAGACTGGAAAATTATCTTGAAACTGAGAAAAAAGAGAAATAAAACAAATCATACTTCCTTGAACGTTAAGTGGCAATATGTTGATACTATATTTTATAGAAATATCTTGATTCTTATGTCCAATTAAGCAGCTTTATGCTTCGATGGTTTTATGTCACAAATAATTCATTTAACAATGACATGAGTTGTGTTTGTTGATGTAATGTTAAAAAATATTAAATCACGGCTCGTCTACATTTGAAAACATAAGCAAACTCATAATTGAGAAATACACAATTGAAACACACCTAAAAACTATCCAAATAAATATAGTCAATAGTGTAAGCATTAAATTTCTTAGGTTCACATTCAATTTTAGCATAGAAATATGTTGTCAATAATGTTGTTGTACATCAGTTGATTATAGTTGGTATATAGTTGTTTTCACTATAAATAAACCAATCTCACAACAAAACAAATTTAGTTTCAGTCAATCATGAACTACTTGTATTAGCAGAAGACATGAAATACTTAGGAACCACATCCAATATGCGTAGATCTATAGAAAAATCAAGTTTCAAGAGAAAAAAATGAGGCTTTGATTAGCGAGTTTAAGGTATTCACATTTTGCTTCTTTTGATTTTTGATATATTCTCCAATTAAAAAAAAATTCCTAGAAAGAGAGATATTTACATACCTTCAATTGCCACACTTTGAATGCCAAACTAAGAATAACACACTAAAAACACATGCTCGATCCACACACTCACTTACATTCATAGTATGCCTCGGTTCCTTTCCAAAAGTATCAGTCAATATTTTCAATACCCCAGGAATACAGAACCTAGGCCAACAACTTGAACCATGTGAATCTTATCTATAGTAAATTATGCCTCAACCAAAGCCTACTTGCAGTGACCTTTCACACACTCAAGCATCACTTGTGCTAGTTATTCAAAATTTTCCCGCTACTCCTCCCTCTCATTCGTCCATTTTCAGTGGGTTGTCACTCACATACATCATCATCCCTCCTTGGCCCGGCCTTAGGTATACAATTGAGAATTCCATGGAGAAGATGTCAAGAAAAAGATGGTCAGAAGGAAGGCTTAATTCAACTTGAGACAACTCTCAATCCTTGGAGCAATGTTGAATTGATAACTATAACACCCTCAACTACATCCTCAACAACAACTAAATAGACAAGACTATATTTTTTCTCTCTTATTTTTTTTCCCTTTTTTCCTCGGAAAAATTTGCAATTTCATTTCTTCAAAAAGAACAAAATTACATTTGTAGATGCTTGACCTGCATATTACATGTCACATATATATACATAATAAAAATAATTCTTAATCACTTCAACAAGCTATAAATTCACTAGAAAAAAGCTTGCAAAACCTATCACAAGACCCATTGATGTAAGAGCATCGCAAGCCAGCAAAGCGGAAGGACAGTTGGATATGCACAAACACGCGTTTTGAGGATGTTTTGAATTTGAAAGGATGAAGCATTAATGTAATATCTAAAAAATATATTTTTTCTTTTATGGTTTAGAGATTGTAATGCATATCTTGAGCGGTTTCTCTCATCTGTTTGTTGGAGGCAATTAATGTAAAAAATGTAAAGTATATGTAGGCTTTAATTCGATTAGATAGATAGAGGTCGTAGGAGGGAAAACTGTAGAAATCTCTCTCGCATGTATTGTACTGTATCATTATCCTCGGAGTAGTTAGTAGTTGTAGAGTCAAGAGAGAGCATAGGAGAGCAGAGTAGAATAGAGATTGTAGGAATTGTATGAGCAGATAGTTGTTGCTATAGAGACCATGTACATAAGCATTGGAATTACTATAATAATTCTTTTATTCCATTTCATGGTGTTATGATGATTATTGTTTTCATCTTTTGAATGGTATGTTTACAGTTTGCTTATATACTCTCTTCACATTTTTTTCAATGTCGTGTATGTATGCTCGTGATTTCATGTTGAATGTATGAAGTCTATGAAAGGAGAAGTATAAGTTTCAATTGTTTCTCTTCCTGATAATTCCTGCAAGGAGTGCAGTAGAAGTCCGCAAAGAGTGTGTTGACAATATTCTGAGTTTATCTTAGAAAATCTCAGGAGGGATACCGTTTTTCTTATACCAGCAGAAGTGAAAGTATAGCACAGAGTTGTGCAAGGTGTGCGTGGACCGGTTGAGACCTTAGACTCTTCCAACCAAGTGAATGGTTGAAGAAATTTTGTTGCAAGGAGTGCATAGAGTTTGGAGATATCAGGTAATCGGTGATTATTGTGAGTGATGCAAGGAGTGCGTGCAAGAATCCCTTAGAAATCCTTGTGTTTACAGCTAAGTACAAGCTTAGAAGGGAAAGAGACTTAAAGGAGTTCGAAGGAAAGGTGAAGGTTGAAGTTATCTCACAAAGATTGAATTCAAGAGGAGTTGACACCAAGTTATTTGGTCGGAAATCATTTAAAGTCTGAACGAATAGTAGAAATTCTCGGAGGGAGAATCACCAAAATCCCAAGGACCATTAGATCAGATAGATCAGAGGAGAGGTTAAGGTTGAGTGTCTTTCAGCACTCGCAAGCTTAGGAAGGTTAGTAGTCGTCAGATCTGGATCAACGAAATCCATTGATCTTGTGAGTTGAGTTTCAACATTCGGGAGTCGAAAGTGTGGAGGAAGTCGCTTTCGGGAATCCCCGATACACGAAATCTTTACATGACCTGGACCGTCAGATCATGAGGTGATTAGGACCATTTATTAGGAGCTAGGAGTCACGATTTCAGATTTCGGGAAAAGGAAGGAGCATTGTATCGTGAACTCACGATTCATGAAATTTCGATGCACTTGGAGGTTGGGCCCCAGGTCATAACCAAGGGTCATATCTGTCAAAGAGATAAGGGAAGACCTAGAGACAGTTAGCCCATTTCGGGTTTCAGGAATCATAAGAGTTAGGGTGCATTGCAATGAGAATCATGAAGTCACGAAACTTGACGCACCCTTTTGGTGCTGAGGTCGTGGTCACGTGGGGTGGAGGTTCACGCTTAACACTTGTTTGTGTGGGCGTAACTTCAAAGAAGGACTTGTAGAAATGTGTGTGTAGGATTCCAACAGGGAATCAAAGAGTCATTTCAGCTCAGGGTGTTGAAGATCCATAGGCCAGGAGGTCAGTGGACTCTACTGAGGTAGGGGTCTGTGTCAAGTGGTATCAAAGCTATACTAACAACTTGTGTTTTCTGTAGAGGGTCGACAGAGGACAATTGTGATTGAAACAATGCCGCCAGTAAGACTTCAAGAAAGAGTTTTATCTGATCTAGATGTGGAAAGGGAAATGAGAGAACTTCATGCTTGATTAGATGCCATGGAGACAACACAAAAATGAGCTACTGATACGAGAGATGTCAGTGAAGCCAAAAGTGAGAATGAGGCTAGAGCCGAAGAAGAAGTTGTAGCCAAAGATGTTGCGGAGGAATGTCTATTCAGAGTTGTTGCAATAATAGGTGCCAAATCAAAGATGGATATTCCAATGTATGAAGGCAACTTAGATGTTGAGGAGCTGCTAGATTGGTTTAGAGCTATGGATAAATACTTTGATTATGAGGATATCGAAGAGGATAAGAAAGTCAAACATGTTATCACTAGATGAAAAGGGCATGCAACAATGTGGTGGGATGAACTTTAGGCTGAAAGACTTTGCAAAGGCAAGCAAAGAATCAAAAGCTGGGCTAGGATGGTCGTGAAGATGAAAGCCAAATTCATACCCATATATTATCAAATTAGTTTGTTTCGAAGAATGCAGAATTTGAGACAAAAAGGGATGACAGTGAAGGAATACACTGAGGAATTTTATAGGATCAACATTAGAGATGGTCATCGTGAAAGTGATGATGAGAAGGTTGCCAGATATATGAATGGCCTGAGATATGATATTCAAGATGAGATGAGCATGGTGAAAATCAGAAATGTGGAAGATGCTTATCAGATAGCTCTGAAAGTAGAAGATAAATTGGGTCGAAAACAAGGTCAAAGGAGCAGAGGTAGAAGTCAGAGCAGAGGCAAAGTAGTTGCCCAAGATAGGGTACAAAATCCCATAGATGAAGAAAAGAAACCTCATAACCACCCAAAAAGAGGAGGAAGTTTACAGGGAAGACAATATGCCGATAGGAATACTTTTCCTCGAGCAAGAGGAAGAGGAACAGGCAGAGGAGGTGAGATAAATTGTTTGTCTGTGGAAAGATCAGACATAAATATTTTTAATGTCTCGATAGAAAAAGAGATGGAGGAGGTGAAGCTCACATTTCAGAAGCTCAAAGGCGAAATGTTGAGACATAAGATGCAGAAGGTGGAAGATCCTTAATGATGAGGAAAAATATTTTGAATCCAGAGAAAGAGATGGAGAATCCAGTCCAAAGGAATAGTTTATTTAAAATTGTTTGCAAGACCAAAGATAGGGTATGCAAGGTGATTGTTGATAGTGGAAGCACATATAATTTAGTATCCACAGAAATGGTGGAGAAGCTGGAATTAGAGACAGTTTCACATCCGAGCCCATACAGAGTCTCATGGTTACAAAAAGGACATCAGGTAATAATCATTAAATAATGTCTAGTCGAATTTAAGATAGGGGGGTATAGAGATGAGATTTTATGTGATGTTATTCCCATGGATGCCTGTCATCTTTTGTTGGGGAGACCATGGAAATATGACATAAATGTTGTTCATGATGGAAGAAAGAACACATACACCTTAGAGAAGAATGGTAGAACGCATATGTTGTTGCCAATTGAGGACAAGAAGGTGAAAGAAGAAACAAGTAATACTATACTTCTCATGACTGGGAATGAACTTCTATATGAATTCAAGAAAGGTAAAGATATGCAGTTTGTTGTGGTAAGAAAACCTAGAGTCATCTTGACCAGTAGTTCGATAGATGATCTACCTGAGGAAATTTAGGAACTACTGGAGAATTTAGCTGATATAGTGGTGGACGATCTACTCTGTTCATTGACGCCCATCAGAAGTATAAGCCATCACATAGACCTTATACCAGGAGAGATTTTACCAAACAAAGCAGCATACAGATTGACGCCACAAGAGAATGAAGAAGTTAAGAAGCAAGTACAATATTTTATGGATAAAGGGTTGGTTAGGGAAATATTGAGTCCATGGGTTGTGCCAATAGTGTTAAGTCCAAAAAAGGATGGTGGTTGGAGAATGTGTACAGACTCGAGGGCTATAAACAAAATCACCATTAGGCACAGATTCCCTTTACCCAAGATGGATGACTTGAAGGATTGCTTGAGTGGAGCAATTTTTTTTTCAAAAATTGATTTGAAAAGTGGATATCATCAAATTAGAATGAGGGAAGGTGATGAATGGAAAACAATGTTCAAGACGAATGAAGGATTGTATGAGTGGCTTGTCATGCCATTTGGTTTGACGAATGCACCAAGTACTTTTATGAGATTAATGAACAAAGTCTTGAAGGATTTTATTGGAAAGTTTGTAATTGTGTATCTTGATTATATATTGATATTCAGTAAGACTGAGGAGGAACATTTGAGACATTTAACTCTAGTGATGAAGAGGTTGCAACAAGAGAAGTTGTTGATAAATTTGAGGAAGTCATCTTTCATGAAGAAAGAACTCATTTATTTCGGTTTTGTGATCTCTTTGAATGAGTTGAAGATGGAACCTGAGAAGGTAAAATCAATCAAAGAATGACCATCGCCAAGGAATATCTTTGAAGCCAAAAGCTTCCATGGACTAGCCAATTTTTACAAGAAGTTCATCAACAATTTTAGTGGAATTTTTGCACCAATGATGGACACAGTCAAGAAAAGACATAAATATTTTCATTGGACAGAGGAAGCAAAGAAAAGTTTCAAGTTACTAAAAGAGAATATAACTGAACAACCAGTTTTGGTTCTGCCAGATTTCAGCGAAACATTTCAAGTGAGATGTGACACAAGTGGATTTGCGATTGGAGCAGTCTTAAGTCAAGACAATATATCAGTTGCATACTTCAGGGAGAAATTGAATGATGCCAAAATGAATTACTCCACATATGATAAAGACTTTTATGCAGTCATACAAGCATTGAAGAAATGGAGGCACTACTTGGTTTCGAAAGAGTTTGTTTTATATAGCGACAATCATGTTTTACAATTCATAACCAGATAGGAGAAATTAAACCAGAAACATGCAAAATGGGTTGAATGTTGGCAAATATTGAACAGACAGCGAATGCGTGTTGGCAAATATTAAACAACCAACGAATGGTTGTCATTGATGGAAATTCTGTATCAGACAAGAATCCCGTTGCAAAAAGATCACGATTCAATCGTAGCCATTGAATCAAGGATGAATCTGGACCATAGATCCTAGTCCTTGTCAGAGTTTTGGGGATCGAAATTTGGAGATGTCAAAGTTTATTAACCTCAGGAATCCCGATTTCGCGATATGCGAAATCGCGACTTGATCGCAGTCGTTGAGTCAAGATCATATCTGGACCGTTGATGCAACTAGTTATCAGAGTTTCGTGAATCGCAACATGGAGAGGCAAGAACACAATGCAACGAGAATTCTGATATCGCGATATGCGAAATCGCGATGTAATCTGAGCCGTCAGATCAAGCTTTGATCTGGACCGTTGATTCCAGTCTGTGTCGGAGTTTCGGGGATCGCAACATGGAGTGGCAAGTAAACAAATGCATCGAGACTTCCGAAATCACGATACGCGATATTGCGATTCAATCGCAACTGTTGAGCCAAGATCAAACTTGGACCGTTGATCACACCCCATATCGGAGTTTCACGAATCGCGATATGGAGAGGCAAAAGAAACGATGCAACATGAACTACGAAATTGCGATATGCGAAATCGCGATGTAATAGCAACCGTCAGATCAAGAAGTGATCTGGATCGTTGATTCGAATTTTTTACGGAGTGTCGAGAATCGGGAGTTTGAGGTGACAAAAACATCGATCATCCAGAGTGTCAAAATTGTGATGAGTAATATCCCGACTTAATATGAACCGTTAGATCTAGATATAATCTGGATCGTTGATCTGTTTTCTATACAGAATTTTGGGGATCAGGTTTTGGTATTGACAAGAACATTGAACATCAGGCATGTCGAATTCTCGATGTGCGAAATTGCGAAAGTGCCTTACGCATAAAGCTGTGGTCACAACCCTTGGTCACGGGAAGAGAAGGAGTCAGTCCAGATAAGCTCCATTTCGGAGTTTCGGAGATTGCAACGTGAAAGTGTCGAGACACTTGGGCAAAGGAATGATGAAATGCCGAAACAAGAATAATAAAAGTCATCCAACGGTGCAGATAAGACTTGAATGAGATCGAAGGGTTACTATTATTTCTCACACATTAACCCCTCAGTTATGAATTTGTTAAGAGAAACAGACTCATGATTGCAAATCAGTTAGTGTTTCAGTTGCTAGGACAGGTGTCTTTGTTTTGCCTAAGGGAAGGCGAAGTGGAACCATCGAGGGAGGTGTGCATAAAAGAAAATGAGACAAATTGTGTATGGTTAATGGTTCTGCAAGTGAAAAATAATGAAACTGTAAGAACAAAGAAGAAGAGGATGCGCAGGAGGAGATTGAGCATATGTGCAGTGAAAGAGTAAAAGAAGAGGAGAAGGAAAAAAAGAGCAGAAGCATAGTAGAATGACAGAAAGAGAAAAAGTAGAGCAGAATGAGAGAACGAGTTGATGCAGAGCATACCTATTGAACAGACAGAGGAAGAGAAGAGCAACAGAACAATGTGCAGAAGACCAGATTTACAGAACAAAGAAAGATTGGTAAGAACAAACTTATCTGTAAAGTTGAATGTTTATTTGACTATTTATATTTTAGGGAGGTTAGGAGGTGCTCGGGAGGACTGTTGTCCTCAGAGGTTCAAGTGGGAGCTTGAACACAGGAAGTTGTAGCTTCCATCTGGCTGTAGCTAGAGAAACAAGGGTGGCAGGGTGGTGCTAGGGAGAACAAGTGTTCTCTGTTATACAGGTTGGAGCCTGTGTAACTGGAAGTTGGTGCTTCCATCCAGTTGGTGCTTCCTTCTAGTGGGTGCTAGAAAAACCAGAGAGTTGGTGCTCTCAAACAAGTTGCATCTTGTAAAACAGAGGTAGCAGCCTCACATTGAGTTGGTGCTCAATTAAATATGATGTACATAACTTAAAAGACTGCCTATCATTTCGAAGAAGAAGAGGTTTTCTCCCTTTATGGGTTTCCTCGTGAAAATCTGTCTCTGTGT
>ML874479.1:8091-27062 GCA_009831015.1 Picea engelmannii | reverse complement strand
AGGCACCCCGACCTTTAGAATGATTCTCCAAAATGGTTATAAAATGCATTTATGGGTGGATCGACTACTTTTGGGACATTGAGACGACACCATAATAGACATATGCATATTGATGGAAGAATTCCTGGGCATTGGAAGAATCCATTATGAGGCCCCACTTATTTAACTTGTTGTTCATTGCATCGGGACCACTTTTTGATACCCGTGATTAATTGAGACAAGAATAGAATTGATTGTGTGTCGAGTTGTGTTAACTGAAGCTAGACCTCATTGTTTGTTTTTCTACCCCGCTTATCCGTTCGCCTACCCCGACCTGTCTATTTAAAAGTGAGAATGTCGGGAGAACCTACTAAATTAGAGAATTATGTCGAGGAGGTCCTCAAGAAGCTAATGACTAACAGACTGTTATTTGAAGATGTCCAGGCCTCATCAACTAGGGGACTGTAGGCTTCCCCTTCAACTGAACATCGTTCTAGTCATGTTAACTCCACGACTAAGCATCGAAGTAAGCATCACAACGATCTGGATAATACGAAGTAGATCTTGTCGATCCTACTAGAGTATATCCCACCTTTGGTTCATGTCGTTAACTGAGACAACATCCCATGAGGTTTTGAGTACACCTTTTTCACCACGTACATTACGAAAGGAATATGCATAGTCGAGAGTTAGTTAGGATAGATCCCGCTACTAAAGAACAACGACTTCAATATAGGAGACATGAAGAACTATTATATGCTAGCACCTATTCGTAGCCAATTCACATTTTTCTAATGTCCGTATAAGCTACCTACACCAGTGTTTTGCAAACCTTAATTTTTCGTCGCAATTCTCAAATAAAATGACACTTTTATTTTTTGCACTATTTACACACTTACCTTTCTTCTTGTTTTCATGACTGCAAGCATGAAAACTTGGTTTTCGAAGTCGCATTAAAATCATCACTGAATGGTCTTTATCATTCTTGTCAATATGCCCATTCCGTTTACATTTTACTTATCATTATACAGTTGGCAAGACCTTTTGATCTGTACTTATTTGACATTCTTTGATTGATTATGAAATTTCGTTTCATGAGTGATTGAGTATGTGATGCATTGGTGATTGGATTTACATGTTATTTGATCAATTCACTTGGCACATTGGTTACATAAAAAAGCATTCGTGTTATGGTTAAACCCTTGGTATAAATCATTCTATACAACACATGTCACATGGTTAAACCCTTGGTATTGGTTTTGATTCATTTGTTTGGTTTTGAAACTATAACTATTACTCGCGCGAATGTTTAATCCACTTACCATTGATTTCATTGGTCGAGCGAATGGCATAATTGTTAAACTATACAATAGTGGGTTGAATAGCTATTTGTGCCGATGGTTGTACTGTAGATATGACTGTCGTACATGTATGAACTAGCTCCACCACCTTTGCATGATATGTAATTAATGTTTACCCCTATCCATATCTCACCCTTGCTAGTTTTAGGTAATCTTGTGAGCATTCTGCTCCTGCGTATATTGTGAGTCAAACCCTGGCTTGTTCACATCGCTCACCATGTGCTCCTCTCTATGGCACCGATGGTGCGAATTGAGCCGAACGGTAGTCAAGCTCTACTACTCTTTGATAACGCCCGTAAGGATTTACAAGATAATGGTTGGCTCACGTTTATACAGAGGTTCGAGGGTTTCAATATGTTGGTTGCACAACAATTCACCCTTACCTTTGATGGGTGTAGGGATAAAGTAGGTGACATTCAGCTTGAGCTGAATGAAGAGTTCATAAGCTCTGCCACGGGATTGGCATCCACGGGCCAGCGATGGTTTAAAAAATATAAAGTCGACGAGGTGTCATGGCCTTTGCTATTTGTATCATGAAAGGTTACATCCTGTGACAAAGGTATGCCTATTTCCACACTTAAACCCAGGTGTCATGATCTTTTGATAATGGTTAAATAATTTGTGACCTGTGAGGGTCGGTATGGATTAGTTTTTCTTTATCACCTTCGAATGTTAATGAATTTCATGGGCTATCCATTGAACATGCCATTTTACTTCCAGCGTAGTCTTTACAAAATGGATAAGAGGTTCAAATGCGAGAAGTTTGACAAAAACTTGTTTCACAATGGCTTGATTAGACTTATCGTCATTCATCATTTAAACCTCCATGACGATAATTGGCAATCTTTTCTGTTTAGAAATGACTTTATCGATTCAGAGTCTGTCCAAATCGAAAAGTCTGTGGTCAGTGAGACCAAGGTCGAGCCACCCGTTCCTTTTCATGCCCTTCTACCCTCTCCCAAACCCTCGGTCTGCCTCTGATATCGACCTACTCGACATTATAACAGAAAAGGTTGAGGCTGTAAAAAATCCTGTGAGCAAGAAAGTCAAGGGTAACCCTACTGTCGATGAAAAAGGTAAAAAGAATGCTCAATTGATATCGATACTTTCTCGAAATAAACCTAAACCTAGTGTTGATCAAAAGCCCATAGTCCTTAGTGAAGACTCGGACTCTGATATCAAGCGCTTCCTAGCTAGTGAGTACCCTTATTCCCGTGGTCTGTGCTCTGATCCACCCTATGACTACGTTTCTAATTTGCCCCCTTGCCTAAAGAAAAATCCTAGATACCCAAGAATAAAGCTACCTAATGAAACCCTCGGTGATCTGAACAAACCCTCGACTGTCATTTCAAAGCTTGAGCAGACAGCATGTGTCCAATGTAATGTGTGGCTGGAGCGCTACTATACCGACGTTCCGTTGTTACAGTAAAAAATTAAATCATTGGAAAACCAAGTTACAGTGTTGACAAGAGAAAGGGACAAGCTTCAAGCTAATGACAAGAAGTAGAAAACCACCGGTTCGATCGTTTTTAGGAATGTCGAATCGGCAACAACCTTCATCAATTCCAAATTTTCATAACCAAGTTGTTCATTGATTATCCAGGTATGAATTTCAATATCAATCTCATTTTATGAATTGCTAGGATTAATATAATGAATTGAGTTTGGTTTTCAATTAGCTCTGTCCATTGTTCAAAATGACTCTGTCTGATTATCAAAAAAACGATTATATTGTGGATCCTATACATTGTTTTCATTTTGCTAAAATTAAATGAAGTTATGATTTGGTCATGCCCAGTTTATTAATTGATTGGTTTTCACTGGGTTTGATTCGTTTTGAATAATTCTGTTGGTTTGAATTGATGAAATCAATGGGTTTTGTTTTCGCTTGGATTGTGTTTGCATCTGACCTGAACAGGAGGTTTTTTACACTAAAATTAGAACACGGTTATGTTTTTATTTAACACGATTTTGTTGTCGTTGGATGTCAACGACTCTGATTTAGTTCTTATGATTGGATTTTTGTAACGATTTTATAGGATTGAATTGGCTTGATAAATACAATGTAGTCTATTAATTGGAAAAATGGCTCTGTTTTGTATTGAGTCAACATTCTCGTTTGGATTTGGATTATATCTGACCTGTGCAAAAGATCTATTCGCCGAAATCATGGAACTGTGTTGATTCATAACGATTATATCAAACTCAAACTGTTCGATTCGTTCTTGTTTTGATTCGATTGTTGCGTATCTTGAGTTAGCACGATTGCTTTTATGAGTTGGATTTGTATCGAAAATCGATTTGATGCTTCTCTTTTGGTTTTGATTTTATCTCTGTTGGATTCGTATGAGAAAATTCGGCTAATAGTTTGTTTTGAAATAAATTCAAGTGATGATTTCATTGACTGTCAATTGATTGTGTTTTCCCCCAATTGGCAATAACAAACCTTTGAAGAATCCCACATACCCTGTGATCAATCGATCGATTCAATTTCGATATCAATTTACATATAAGTTTTGATTTAATTTACGATTAGCATGTTCGTTTGTATTTGTTTAATATAGTCCTATTTATTTTAAAAACGATCCTGTTGATTTCGATTGGATTCGACCATGATTTTTGTTAATAGGTGAGGCATCATAAATGATTGCATATGATTTGTTTAACTATATCGATTTCAATTGGTTTATGAAAACGATTTCATTGCTGTTGATTTATCCAATACGATTCTATTTACCCGAATTGGTGATAACGAATTAAACAAAGTGCATACATCTCTGTTATCGTTTGGTTGAATACGATTTAGCAAATATCGATTTGAATGATGCTTTTAGCAATCAAATATTGGTTTGATAGTTTGAATTTGATTCTTTAAGTTTGAATTAGATTTTAAAATGATTATGTGTTTGATTTAGACCAGCTATAGAATCGCATGATTCTGTAGCTAGTCTTAGAAATTAGATTTTTATCAATTTTATTAATAAAATATCCTTTTAACTTGCCTATTTTTGTCCTCTTTCAGGTACATTCGAATTACAATGATCTATTGGGCATAATGTGGCAGTTTGGGAGATATCTTGGGTTTGGTTTTGTCTTAGGTTGTTAGATTGAGTCATAAACTTGGGATATTTTCCCTGATTTGTGTAAACTATTTTGATAATTCCCACAGGAATGTTTTACCCTGTGGGAGGTCTTTAAATACTTATTATTTTTGTAATAATGATCATCCTCACTTGTGGGAGAACCAGGGTATGGATTTATGATACAAACTGGGATGAGAGTTGGTGTCTTGTAACAACTTTTGCTTTCAATATATCAAACTTTCGTTTCAAGTTTTATTCGTATCAGTTTGCAGTTGATTATAGACTACTTTAGCTATCATAATCTATTGCAGGTTGATGTGATTCGATTAATGTATTATCCATATCTGATCTCTTTCATTATTTTTAAAGTGCAACAATTACTTTGTTTCAATTAATGAATTACAGATTTCTCTTCTTCGTTAATTGAATCATTTTGTATAGATCTTTGCATGCAGATTTATATAACTATAAAGATTTATAAATCATAAGATTGTTGTAATTTTCATGTCTTGTTTGTCCTGTAATTATATTTAAAGAGCACTACAGCTTTCCATTTACGAAAATCTCTTGGAGAATCCGGTGCGGGTTTCCTCCCTCCGATTAGCTAAGACAACCATTGCATACAGGACAAACCTAAAGCGTTACATCAGGTCAGTTTGTTATTTATTTGATAGTTAATTTGTTAGTATAATTTAAGTAGTTTAGTTAGATATATGTGTAGTTTAGATTTGTAGTTAGAGTTAGTATTTTAGTTGTTTAGTTTAGAAGGTTTTTATTTGATTTCCTTTCATAAAATTATAAAATAAAAAAAACAATAGTCTCGCTGTCTTAGGACAGATTACAAATGAGTTTTTCAGGTTTTCATTCAAATCTGTAATTTGTAGATATTGTACATTTGTAATTAAATTTGACTCTGTTAGTAAGTTATCATTTGATTTTATAAAATTATAGTTGTGTAGCATTAGATAGTAAATTGTATATATATTAATATTTTTGTTTTGTTTTTATTAGTTTGTTTTAATAGTTATTTTTAGTTAGATTAATGAATTTAGAGTAGTTTTCTTTTGTTTTTTTTGAACTTAGATCGGCTAACGGAGCCACTAAACCCATTAGGGTGGGTTATCCCAAACGAATTGGTTTATTTAGACAACCCCAGACCGGATCCACTCTCTCAGTTGACGGACGGTCAACTTCGCCCGTCAACAGCACCCCAATGCTACTTGAAAAATTCATCCGGGAAGAAGCCTTGCCTCATCTCCCAGCCATGGATTAAAGGGTTGGCACAGTCCATTGTGCTCAATGGCATGAAGATTCCCCATTTTGGTCATCACCAGGCGGTTAATGCTTGCGTTAAACTCCTCTTTTTGTGTTATCATGGTAGATACGTGTAGCTCGACTAGAGGATTATTGTGGGTCTGGGGTTGTTCCACCAAATTACAGGATTAATCATGAAGGGACCTCACCCTCAACATTTTTGTCTAGGGAATTCCTCGTACCGCTCCCTGGCACAACGCATCAAGGAATTTACGACGAAATCGAAAAAGGAAAGCGAGGTTACAAGGTAGCCTCTATATAGGATGACGTAGTGTGCCTCGCTTGCCAACTCATAGATCTAAATATCGTAAGGAAGAACCACCCCACATAGGTCACCAAGTTCTTGGTGTACTTCATAGGAAAATGTGTGGAGGGCATGTAGATGAAGTCGGTGAATATTCATGCATGTATGTATATTCTTCATTTTAAAGTTATTTATTTTTAATACAAAAATAAATATATATATCTATATATATATATATATATATATTTTATTGTAAATGTTGATTTCACTTCTTCAATAAATGTTATAATTTATATTTTGTAGTTTTGATGTAAAAAATATTTCCCTTTATTAAGGACTCAATATGTCACACAATATTTCATTACATAGTTTATGTGGTTTATATAAAAGATATCAAATTATTCCAAAAAGTTTCATCCCTCTATGAGAATCTTATTTTGGCATAAAATAGATTTGAAATCACTTATTTATAAATGTAAATACAACAACAAACAACATCCAAAATATTAAAGAGAAAATATACCAAATTGTTCTTATAAGTTTTGATCCTCTAGGAAAATATTATCATGCAAAAACTATATCTAAAAGCACTTATTAACAGCTATAAATACAACAAAAAAACAACATTTAACTTCTTCAATTACAATGTTAAATAACTTAACATTATCACCTTTTACTTATGTCAAATAAAAAGACATATATATTTGAAAAAAAAAAAAACATGAAGAACATAGATGATTGAAAATCAAATCTACGTAAGGAGGAGGCAACATGACAACGGGTTTGAAAGGATGCCATGATGGAAGAGTATTAGTCCATCATGAAGAATGATGTGTGGGAGATAGTTATGATACCAGAGGGGAAGTCAATGGTGACCTCCAAGTGGATCTATAAGATCAAACATGCAATATATCGTAGCATTGAAAAGTACAAAGTGAGGTTTTTGGTGAACAGATTCTCTCAGAAAGAGGGAGTCGACTATGAAGATATTTTCTCTCCAGTCACTAGGTACACTTCCATAAAGAATGTTATTTCTCTTGCTTCAGTTATGGGTTGTAGATTACATATCATGGATGTGAGTATCACGTTCCTCAATTGTCTGATTGAGGAAGAAGTGTACATAGAGAAACCTCATGACTTTTTGATACATGGGAAGTAGTCTCATGTTTGTAGATTAAAGAAGGGTTTGTATGGACTCAATCAGGGACCCAATGCATGGTACTTCAGGATTGATGGATACTTGATGAGTTTGGGCTTCACTAAGAGTTATGTAGATCCAAAATTTTACCACAAGGTTTTTGATGGTGATCCCTTGATCTTGGTGTTGTATGTTGATGATCTATTCCTTACAGGGGCCAGAGAGGCTCATTGATGAGTGCAAGAGAGACTTGAATTCATAGATAGAAATGAAGGATCTTGGCTTGATACATTATTTCTTGGGAGTGGAGGTGTGGCAAAAACCTGTTGAGATATTCCTCAGACAAGGGCAGTAGACAGTTGAGATATTGAGCATATTTGGTATGATGGACTGTAAGTCCATGACTACATGTATGATGAAAAATCTGAAGAAGCTGAGTGATTCATATTTAGATTCAAATTTGGTGGATCCCACAATGTATAAGAAACTGATTGGATCCTTGATGTACCTGGTTACCATTAGGCTAGATATTTGTTTTTCAGTTTATGGTTGAGTTGAGGCACTTCCACTGGGTTGCAACAAAGCATGTGTTGAGTGATATGAAAATACCACACGAGTTCTAATACCAAATTTATGCTTAAATATCAACAAACTATGATATTAATTCATCCCAAAGAATCCTTAGATGTTAATTAGTTCATATGTGGATACTAAACATATGACTAGATTTGAGAATATAAATGAGGATCACTTGAGTATTTGCAAAATATCATGTGAATGTTGCATTTGTACATAAACCCATAAATTGATGAATAAATTAAACTATAATTGAGATACTACAATAGAAAATAAAATAACTCAAATACACATGTAATTGGCATGCATCACTACATCTTCAAGGTCCCTTTAAATAGCATGATTGTTCTTCATCATCTAAACATTCCAAATTACATTACAATATAATCTTACAAAAACAAAATTTTAAATATACTCCAAAAATTCACTGTAGAAATGAAGAAATGGAGTGCATCACTGAATTCATGGTGAAAAATCATGCAAAATTGATATAAAATATTTAAAATTCCATCAAGGTGATTCCCAACATGCTTTACAGTGTAGCCTCATATTCTATGTACCCTTGACATGCTTTACGAGGGAAAAAATGGCATAGAAATGTGTATAAAAATATTTGGAATGTGTGTCTACAACATTGGGTTGTGTTCCTATTAAATAGGGCACACCACTTTATCAAAATCCTGAAATTTATGGCATGCTTTAATTACATTTCATTGCATAGTGTTAACTAACCACAAATAGTGGAAAGTGGGGTAGCAGAAGTGGTTTAAGTTTTTTCTACAATTGGTAGGTTCAGGGTTCCATTCCCACTGATTTCCATATTTCACGAGTTTTTTGTTATAAAATATAACCATATGTTATATTTAGCATATGGTAACAAATGCGTTGGAATATACATTAACTATATATGGTATATTTTATATACCATATATATTAATACATATATTTTAAAACCGATCGCATATGTTAAGCTCCCTGCGGGTTATGTATTGGTCGCATGTTGTAAGGTATGGACCAAGGGTTGGGGGCTAACCCTTAGCCCCTTCCCCCCTCCACACAAACTCAATGTAAATTCAAATTTATTTAAACGTATAAAATTTGATTTAATGATAATGTGTGGTGCGGTGGTTGTGGTAGGTTTGTTAAGGAATGGAGATTATGGAGGTCATGGGGTCAGACCCTATTGGCCATGTGTCAACTTCTCATTGGCTACCTAATGGCATGTGTCATCATGTAATTGAACCAATTTTCTACCACTTCTCATCATGTGATTGGACCACTTGTAATGTACCTTGCCTAGTCAGCTACCAATTAGGTTCTATGTCAGCATGTGATATGTCACGCTTTGGTGGTGCCACGTTGCACCCTTAGTTTGTCTAGTTGGACCAAACTTTGACTACTCATAACTTTTTCATATGAGCTTCGTTTGATGCACTTTTTGCCCCATTGGTAATATAACGATCAACTCTTTGAATGATGTCATTTTAGAGATGATTTTAGATGGTCAAAGTTTGAGCATTTATGGATCCCTTGGGACATCTATGAACATTCCAGATCCTCTTGGGCCTTTGTGAGAATTCCTTAGATCCTCCTATATCACACCTTCCCACTGAAGAAATTTTGGACCTGCAAATGTATATATATTCAACAACTTAGTGTTGAAAATTCACTCTTCCATCTTGCTTATTCTTTTGGAAATAAGTCTTCATATTGGGTCTTCGATCCTAGGTACTAGATCAATGTACTTGTGTCTTATTCTCTAGAATATGGATCTGAATCTGGCCTCTAGAACTATAGCTAATATGATATATAGCTAAGGTTCGGGCTCATAAATTTCCAAAATACAAAAGTATTGCTCACTGTATCTTGTATTTCAACATCCACTCCCATCTCCTTCTACTAAAGATAGTCTATCTAGACCAATATGAAACCAAGTCGAATGATGATGTTTTCCTTGTCCATTTGGACTCTCTGTTATGATATATCTATAGAAGTCCTAGAATGAATACTCTGTCCATTGTTACTTTTGGTTTGAAAAAGAATTTCAAGCTTACAGGACTTTCGATGGATGCCAGACTCAAGTTTGTCAAGTGAGATAGAGCCACATTGGCATTTCTAGTGCACCGACTATCAGGTTTGAGATAATCAACCAACCCTATGACCAGATGGGGATTGAAATGTTTGAACAACCCTATGAATAGATGACAGGGATTAAGATGATCAAACGACCTTGTGACCAGATGGCGGGGATTGAGATGATCAAACAACACTTTGACCTGGCGGGTCTCGGAGATGGGTGCACTAGGGTTATAGTCAGCTATTACAAATAGCATCAATAATTTCGCACCACACGCCATGGAAAAACTCGCATAATCCTTATTCCATCCTCAGTCCATAGTGATCATCCTATAGACTTCTAGACTCCAACTCACAACAAAATTCATATAAACAATTTGATCGTGAATAATGAATGCCAACAACCACATTGCTAAGAGAATCTCACAGAAGGTCAGTAATTCTAGTGACCATACTATTGTAGGGAGAAGAACTATAAAGACGTCCATAGTTTAGACCATTGTAATAACCTTACAAACCAGGCCCACGAAAAACCACATACGATAGAAAGCTCCAAAAGAATTGTTATCCTAACATTCATAGAATGAGTGGAGACTGAAACCGAATAGATTTCTAAATGATGTTGCCCAGAGTGAAAAACAAGTAGAGGAGTGTCCAATAAAATACCTCATTAGATTATGGTTTTGGATAGGATTCAAAGGTTGGTTTATTTATACAAGAGTGAAGTTATTAGAGACTTATTAAAATAATTAAAAAATTAACTAGTTTTACGTAACTTTAAATAACTTAAATTAAGGTTAGGTCAAGTTACATACCAATGAAATCCCTTGTTTCTGGGTAAGACACCCTTCATCCAAATTTGTATTTTTTATTATTATTTTATATCATCTTTAACTTTTTAAATTAAAAAATAAACAAAATTTTAGGAAACGAAGAAATACAATTAAATAAAAAAATAAATTTATATATATATATTCTTCATTTTAAAGTTATTTATTTTTAATAAAAAATAAATTTATATATATATATATATATATATATATATATATATATATATATTCTTTTTCTTTTTCTATTAAATGTTGATTTCACTTCATCAATAAATGTTATAATTTATATTTTTTTGTTTTGATGTGAAAAATATTTCCCTTTATTAAGGAATCAATATGTCACACAATATTTCACTATATAGTTTATGTGGTTTACATAAAAGATATCAAATTATTCCAAAAAGTTTCATCAACAAGACATATATATCTAAAAACTACAAGACATATATAGCTAGAAACTACAAACCATCAAGAGCATAGATGGCTATAAATCAAATATGGAATTTACACTAGTATTGAATACTTGAAAAAGTCATTAATATGCCTAAGATGAAGTCCATGCATATACCATAGTCTTATCAAAAGATTAGTACAATGCACTAATCATTAATATTCCTAAGATGAAGTCCATTTACATACCATAGTCTTATCAGAAGATTAGTACAATGCACTAGACCTCCAACACGAACCCCTTTTGCCACATCATGGGTTTTTTTTGTTGGTAGTTACACATATATTGTTATGGTTTGTGCTGTAAAGTTGTTTCAGGTCAACTTTGGGGTTAGATATTCATGGTAAAAATTCGTAAACATAAACATAAATATGTGGGACAAGAAGTTTCTCTTTTGTTGATAACAAGATTGGAAGTTACAACTTGAATCTTGTCAATACCGCTCCACGAACCTCACCTGGGTTCCTCTATTTTGACTCCAAGTGCATTGTTCCCAATATGCTATCCTCACAACCAAAATGCCAATATAGGGTAAACAGATTGATTGTATAAAGGAGGATGACTGGAAGGGAATGTTGAGGATGAAACTCCGAGAAGGATGAAAAAAGATTGGAGTATAAGGGAGAAAATTTCTTAGAGTTATCTTACCTCTTCTTTCATATATCCAAATGAGCCCCCTAGGGCCCCTTTATATGGAGAACATATGGTTAATTCGTTGTCAGAAGGGCTATAGGAGGTAATATGGTTGAGAAACATGACATAGCCCATAAACTCCACCTGAAAGCTTGAAACGTTTTAATTTTCCCAACTTTTTAGAGTATACACGGGTTGTCAGGAATGAAATATGTACACGTGCTACATATGTAGCAGGGTGCATACACCATGCAAAAAAATGTTTTTTAAGAGGAACCTCAACAAAAGTGGTTGGTGGATGTGTAAGTAAGCAAACAAAAGTAAAAAATGCATAATAGTAGCATTTTGATCTATAACACACATCAATGTGACTGTCTATCCCCCTTTGACATCAATGGAAAAGGGTATATCTCTTTTGTGCTGCTCCCCCTGACTGAAATGTTCCTAAGGCTTCTCCCCCTAGATGCACTGTCATGTAGGATGCTCTCCATGCATCTGATGAATCTCTCTCCCTTTGACAAGGTAAATCACTCTGATGTAATGCTAATGGTATGGATGTCAATCATCTCTCCTCCTAGAATCATGCCTCTATAACCAATCATGGGAAGAAGAATAACCTCCCCTGTGAGTATGTCTCCCCCTATCTTCTCTTCAAGAAGAACAATATTCTATCACTACAATGTGATTCTGTTGCAAATGTTTTTTCTCAACCCGAACATAGATCAACAACTCAAGAATGATCTTCTCTTCTTATGATGATCCTTGGACCTATCCATGCATCAATCCTCTAACTCGTTCCATAGAATACATCAAGTGTATGGAAATCATACATATCATCTCATAATTATGAAGCAAAGGATATGTCAACAATGAATAGTGAATCGTGAACAAGAATAAACCATGTAGATCTTGTGCCATACCATGTGCCAACCATGCACATCAACTATGTACATCAACATCATACAATATACCATAATATCTCATCAATTAAGTATATTGTTACCCATGATTTTGGTCATCATGATGATGTATTGATGATGGTGTACTCAGGCTCTTCATAAGAACTTTCTCCTGAGAAAAGTTACTTTCTTCTCTTTCCATAAATATCATTTTTGAAGAAGGTTCGCAGGTTGCTAGTATATTTGCCTACGAGAATGCCTGATTCTTGCAGATTGCCTTAAGCCAGGGTGCGAGAAGTTCACACTATGTTGAACTACTAGGGTGATAACTCTTTCTAAAGCAAGGAAACAGATGAATTCTCGATGCTTCTATAAGGGAATCTTCTAGAAGGATGAATTGGCATTCGAATGGTTATCCTAGTACTCGATTCGCTGATATTTTGGGATCATTATTATCCAAATAACTAATTCATTCTCTCCTATATATTGAGGGAATTCTCATGGAAAAGGTTAAGAAAGATTCATTGGAGAATTGGTGAAAGAATTGTGTGAAGGACTCAGCATTGAACAACAACTTGAAGACTCTAGCAGGTCTATCAAGAGGATTTGATCTTCTTCATACAAGGATTGAGCAAGTGTGTGTGTTGGAGCCAAGGGCCATCGAAAGGAAGTTTGCAACATCAAGGCTCGGGTTGTAATCTTTACTTTCCATTAATATGATACAGTAGCATGTCCCTTTCCCATAAAGCTATTTCCACTTTATTGTATAGTTCCCTGATCATATACATGGATTGACTGTTGAATAGATTGTGCTATCTTCACTTTGGTTGGTTTGTGTTGTCTTGGTCTTGGCTGCATGAGAACACTGGAGTGAAGTGAGAGCAACAAAGACCATAGGAAGCGATAATAAGGTATGTTATTTGTTCTTGCCTCCTAGTTAATTCAATGGTCAAAATCTAGGGAAAGAGTCTTGTTCTGTCTTTCTTTGTTCTAGATCCAGGTGGATATAGGGAGATCAGTTAGTGTCGGCACCTACGGATTTATCCAATAACAAAATTGGCAGGGATTTATCATGTCGTTCATATGTTCAAGAGAAGTCTATCTGAAACCTATTTTGAGTCAGCCATCTGCAGTTATCCATTCTCTTTGTGTCGGCCTTCCCTGTGTTTAGTCCTACTCTGTTTCACCTTCAAAATCTGTTACTCATTTTTTTTCATTGATGGGGGATACATCAAGGCCCTCCTGTGACGAGTTTTGTTCCATCGACTTCAACTCATTATCTGGAATCAAGACTTAGAAATTATTTGGTAACTTGGAGCTTGCATGCCTCAATGGTAGGTTTCCTCGCTTTCGACAGTGGATTCACATCATTAACCCCTGATTGAAAGATTCCATCGGATGTTTGACTTCAAATCATTTATTCGCACTCGATGGATTGTACTATAGTACCATGGGATTCATTGACATCAATGGTGATTTCCCTCGCACTTGTTAACGGTTTCATCAATGACCGGTAATCAAGTGGTTTCTACCATGTTCGACCTCAACACATGTAATCACATGGTTATATTCGTACTTTGGGCGATGAGATTGAAGACCCTAGATATTATCTCTTTGATCCAGGTTGTGATGGATTATTTATAATTTACGACACATCGATCCACTGTGTATGTCTCGTGGCTATGTCATCTTGATTTGAAATTTCTCGCATAGATCCGCAGTGTATTTTCCTAGTGGCTATCCTATATTTTGATGGCATGGATCCACAGTGTATGATTGGTGGCCATGACCCACATCTATAATTTCATTAGTCTGTGATCTGAGTATGGGAATTCCTACCTCAGAATTGGTATATATGATATTCTGCAGATTCTTGATTGTTCCCAGGTTTTCGATTAGGTGTGCTCCTGGTTTCTGACACACACATACATCTTACAAAGTCTTTCGGTTGTCACTGGTTCCAACCTCATACTTTGGGGGGCATTTTTTTACCCATGATTTTGGTCTTCATGATGATGTATTGATGATGGTGTACTCAGTCTCTTCATAATAACTTTCTCCTCAGAAAATTTACTTTCTTCTCTTTCCAGAAATCTCATTTTTTAAGAAGGTTCGTAGGCTGCTAGTATATTTGCCTGCGAGAATGCCTGATTCTCACAGGCTTCCTTAAGCCAAGGTGTGAGAAGTTCGCACTGTGTTGAACTGCTAGGGTGCGAACTCTTTCTAAAGCAAGGAACAAGATGAATTCTCGATGCTTCTAGAAGGGAATCTTCTAGAAGGATGAGTTGGCATTCGAATGGTTATCCTAGTACTGGATTCCCTGATATTTTGGGATCATTCTTATCCAAATAACTAATTTATTATCTCCTATATATTGAGGGAATTCTCATGGAAAAGTTTAAGCAAGATTCATTGGAGAATTGGTGAAAGAATTGTGTGAAGGACTCAGCATTGAACAATAGCTTGAAGACTCTAGCAGGTCTATCAAAGGGATTTGATCTTCTTCATACAAGGATTGAACAAGTGTGTGTGTTGGAGCCAAGGGCCATCAAAAGGAAGTTTGCAACATCAAGGCTTGGGTTGTAATATTTACTTTCCATTAATATGATACAGTAGCATGCCCCTTTCCCATAAAGCTATTTCCACTTTATTGTATAATTCCTTGATCATATACATGGGTTGACTGTTGAATAGATTGTGCTATCTTCACTTTGGTTGGTTTGTGTTGTCTTGGTATTGGTTGCACGAGAGCACTGGAGTGAATCGGGAGCAACAAAGACCATAGGAAGCGATAATAAGGTATGTTATTTGTTCTTGCCTCCTAGTTAATTCAATGGTCAAAATCTAGGGAAAGAGTCTTGTTCTGTCTTTCTTTGTTCTAGATCCAGGTAGATCTAGGGAGATCGATTAGTGTCCGCACCTACGGATTTATCCAATAACATATATATGCCAAGAATATGTGCCAAAAGTGAACCAAGCATATATCAAGACCATCAACAACTACCTCTATCAATGTACCAATAACGTCATCAACCATACAACATGCCAACCATGTTCCTCAAACAAGTGTTATAATCCAAGTGCCACAATCCATATTCCAAGAAATCTATATAAACCATCAAGCATCAATCAATGTATCAACCAAACATCGTAACAAGTGTCTCAACTATACCATTCCATGCATCATGTACCAAAAGGATATGCTAAACAAGTAATACCAAGGATGTACTTTAACCAATTGCTATCTCCCACAATCATCTACCATCTACAAGTGCATCATCCATGCACCAAACATGTATCACCACTAGTACCATAGGGCATGCATCGATCATGAACCAAACCTCAACAAGATGTAGCACAATAAATATATCCATATCGTGCATCCTCCATAAACCATGTGCCAATGATACTACTACAATGTGCCTCAAATAATGTATCAAGTATGTACCAAGCATGCATCACTTATAGATTAATCTATGACTCATCAATCATGTACAACATCACTACCTCATCAATTCATCAACTAGATATCCTGATATGTAGCACAACCACATGCCAAATGCATGCATCAATATATGCCTCTAGCAACACATCGCAATATATGCTAATGGAGCTCACATATGTACCAACCATGTACTATAAAAAATATTCCTAAAAACCATTTACTACAACAAGTACTAAGCAACCAATAGTTCCTCTAAACATGTACGAAGAGTGTCCCTCAATAGATCAATGATATATCTGCATCTATCATCACATCATCATGATATATGCCATAAAAAAAGTTCCATGACATCACTAAGAAGGTACTCAACATAACCAATATTGTTCCTTAACAAAAAAGGCCTCAATCCACACTCTAGGGTTAGTACAATGCATCCAATATAGGAATCAAGCATATGCTCCAAAACTCAACCACGTATTATCACCATATGTTCATAAAACACAAATACAAACATGAAAACCTAAAGCATACCATCTCAAAACCTGGAAAAACAGAGTTAGATCATTAAACAATGTTGCAACTCATCTGTACATCCTTTTTTTTTTAGGGTTTTCCCACAGGTATGTGACCTGTTTCTCATTTATCTCACATATGTATGCAACGTTTCTTCATAAAGACAATGTATATACACACCTTTTCCCACAAGATCTCGTGTATTCCTTATAAAATGTCAAGATTGAGCTTGCCTCATGGCTTCCATTCTATTCTAGTTGTTCAATCTTCTTCATCCACTTCTGAGAGTGTCCCATCTTCTTTGATCTCTAAGATTCCATATTTTCGTCATTGTCTTCTTTCCTAGTTTCATGTACTCTTCTTGCCATATTATATGAATCACTCTTCATTGAATATCTCCTTGAATTCAAAGAATCCTAATCTTTGTGGTCAAACCCACTGCAGTTGTAACATCTCATGGTGTGATAGTGAGCATCAATGTGTCCCACTCGATTACATATCCAACATCTTAGGATGTTATGGAACCTTCCAACATCTTTCCTTGCATAATTTCTACAATCCAAAGCTTTTTGACCATATTTATTACATGAGAAGAAGTGACCATGAAAAACATTTTCATACCTTTTCTATGATGTCCACCTTGTAGGTGTCTCTCTTCTGAATTTTCTTTGAGGTGTAGGAATGGCTTCTTGATGTCTTCTTTTCTCTGTTCTTCTGAAGGTTTCATTTTTTTGTGTAGGTGATTGACTTGCACCTTTTCTTCCACTTTTTGAGAATGAAGGACTTACCTCATGCTTCTTAGAATTTCTAGCTTCAAATTGTGCAGCTTCCTTGTTGTATCCAACATCTGATTTATCATTTGGAGATATTTTACTATCCAATACCTAATTTATCATTTGGAGATATTTTACTATATATATATATTCTTCATTTTAAAGTTTTTTTTTAATAAAAAAATAAATTTATATATATTTTTTCTTGAAAATATTGATTTCACTTCATCAATACATGGTATAATTTATATTTTGTGGTTTTGATGTGAAACATATTTCCCTTTATTAAGGAATCAAGATGTCACACAATGTTTCACTACATATTTTATGTGGTTTATATAAAAGATATCAAATTATTCCAAAAAATTTCATCCCTCTACGACAATCTTATTTTGCATAAAATAGATTAGAAATCACTTATTTATAACTGTAAATACAACAACAAACAACACTTAACTTATCATAATCACTATTTATTTTTTTCAAATCAGCAAGACATATATAGATAGAAACTACAAACCATCAAGAGCATAGATAAATATAAATCAAATATGGAATTTGCACAAGTATTGGATACTTGAAAAAGTCATTAATATGCCTAAGATGATGTCCATGTACATACCATAGTCTTATCACAATATTAGTACAATGCAATAAATCATTGACATTCCTAAGATGAATTCCATGTACATACCATAGTCTTATCACAATATTAGTACAATTCACTAGACCTCCAACACGAACCCCGTTTTCCACATCATGGGTTTGTTTTCTAAAGATGCCTTCATGGGCATCAAACTCGACCATATAATGGATATATACCATATATGATACTAAAATAAGGTTCTTATTTAACCCAATAGAAAAGAAGACATTACTCAACTCAATAACATCACCTATAAGTGTCTAGAAAGAAATAGAAACAACTCCTCTCATAAGATAAGTAGCATCATCACCAAGATCCACACTCATGCCTCCCTCTTGATCCTAAATCTTGTTGAATAATGAATCATCATATGGCATGTTCCTTGAAGCTCCACTATCCAAATACCATTCAACATTCGACATAGTGTTAGAAGAGAAGTAAGATACCAAAGCCATATCCATCCTAGGAAATTTGCAATATGAAGAAGAAACAACCCTTCTAAGGGTCAAGGTGCTTCTCTCAAGCTACATACAATATCACACCCAACAACTTCAAACAAAGTCCATACCTCTCCCATGTAATATTTAGCTGAAATACAAGATCCCTCTTGTGCAATTTAGAAATTTCACCTCCATATTAGAGGTTTCCCAAATCTTAATCTTATGAATTTTTGACTTGAGTGATATTATGAAATACAATTAAAACAAAAATGGCAAAGGAAATTATTTCAAACCTTAGCAATCAAAGAGAAAATATATCAAATTGTTCTTATAAGTTTTGATCCTCTAGGGAAATATTATCATGCATAAACTATATCTAAAAATATTTATTAACACCTATAAATACAACAACAAAAAACAACATTTCAATTCTTCAATTACAGTGTTAAATAAATTAATATTATCACCTTTTACTTATGTCAAATAAAAAAGACATATATATTTGAAAAATACAAACCATGAAGAACATAGATGATTGAAAATCAAATATACATTTTACACAACTATTGG
>ML874477.1:7406-18971 GCA_009831015.1 Picea engelmannii | reverse complement strand
CTTTGCAAGCTACATCTTGGTGCACTAAGTAATTTGCTATCACATAGCTTATATGTGTTAATGCCTTTCATTTCATAAGCTTAAGCAACATATTTAAGCCAAAGTGAGTTTCGGCCAAGTCACTAAATCACATTTTAAAAGTGTCATAAAATCATTAAAACACTCTAAAATACACCTAAAAGTCTACCTAATTCACGTATCAACTTAATAGACTCTTTAGGGTACTTAGACCACCATCTTCACCATCTAAAACGGGTATTGAGGAGAGCAATGGACGGTGATAGGCCGAGGACGGTCTCGTGGCACGAAGGAGTTTCCTTTCCGTAAAAACTCAATGCTTTCGGTTGACTGTGACAGCTAGGGTTAGCCTCGTTGCTACACTATCTTGAGCATCTAGCAGCCATTTGGAAATAGGAGGAGGAGGCTTTGGTGAAATCTTAATAAAGGTAATTAAAACTTGATAATCTTAAGAAACCTTTAATAATCCAACCTCGGGCTAAAACATCTAAATACTTTGTGGGTTTAGTAACTAAGAGTTGGTAATCTTCATCATCCTTATAACACTTGTGCTTAAAATCTCTAAATCTTTTTTGTTGATGTGTTGATGATGATGATGTATTGATGTTGATCTCATGAATATGATGTGATGCTTTGATCTCCTTATATCCTGCACACAAATACTTAAAAGTGGTTAGCTTGCTTGTTGTATCCTATCATTCTTTATTTGTAAATCTTGTATCTAATAGATTAATTATTCTTTTGTACTATCTTGTAATCTATTTGTAACAAATCATTCTTTAACTTAGTTGACCCCTTGCCCAATCTTAGGCACTAGTCTTAGTTTCCCTAGGAAAAGGCTTACTTAACATACTAACCTTGCATCTTGCATTGTTGCCTTAGCATCATAGGTTAGAATCCCCCCAAACCTTGACAAACTAAAATCAACTCCTAGAACTTAACTAGAAACTAGGGACTACCCCCCTTGGCTTCCCTAGGAGTAAGCATAAACAGAAGAGGTTCTGGTCAAGGTGACAACGTGGGTTGTGAACCTAGGCATTGTGCCTCCAAGGACACATTAAGTGAGTCGAAATTAGCTCACGTTTGCAAGTGTGTATTAGGACGGAAACATCTTTGGCATCGTTGCCAGGGATAAGTCATTTATCCTTGGTCAAAATGACTAATTTTTTTTTTTTTAAGAACTAAAAGTTCTTTGAACTTGCATTGGTTGTTTTTTTTTTTTTCCTTTCCAAGTGGCGACTCCATTGAACAAATCTATCAAGTATACTGCAAGGAGAAATCTTTGTTGGCTGCTTGAAGTTATTGGAGAAGAAGCACTCATTGCTTTCTAATGCTTGTTCCAAACAAAATAAATTAACTTATGTTTTCCTTCTTGTTTTTGCTTTGTTTGATGCTCTTGTTTGTCTGAGATAAGTTGGGTCATCTGGCAACTTCACTTTAAAATAATTTGACAAAGTATTCTTCGAGAAGGAACTCACGGCTTGTTCTCTGCATCCTTGAACTTGAAAAGGTTTTTGGATGAAGCTAGCATGTTTCCACATGAATTGGTTGATGATTTTATGGAAAGATGTGATAGAATATAACTAGATGTGCTCGTTTTACCATTAACAATACCCTTGTCACCCAACCATAGGCCGAAGCCACCCTCCGAGCACCTTAATCTTGATAGAGAATCACTCTGGAAGCAAACCCTAGGCTAGATAACCAAACAAAGGGTAGCGCACCTTTCCCCAAGGATAGCACATCAACAAGAGCTGATCAGATAGTCCAAACCCTAGCCAAGAGATAGTCCAAGCATAACTACTAGCTGCAACAGCTGCAATGGAAGCTCTCCTCCAAACTTGTGTAGAAACTGGGCAACTGTAGTGCACACAAGTGTTGCTCTGCAATTCTGAGAATGTCTACCAGAATGAGAATTGGCCTCCTGTATTTATACTAATTCTGGTTAACTGCCTGGGCCGACTTCTCATTCTGGATATCTGTTTGTTCAGTATATATTATTATTTCTGGCCGAATTCTTCTCTTGGAGGCTAATAACCTAATACAAATTATCTTCTTGAGTCGAAAAGTCTTCTAGGGTTATTAGCCAACTCATTAGGGTTTATTCTTGCTTCCCGAAGTATTCTATCATTGTCAGGTTTACACGTGGAGGTAAATACCTCCCACAGCTACCATAATATCATCACTCCCTCCTAGCTAGGGAGGTATTACAGATAATGGTCTTGAGCACAAAAACATACCATTCACCTGGTAGCATCAACATAGTTGTACAAACTAGATCATGAGCACCATCATCATCATCAGTGTCATCAACTGCATCATCTCTTGAAACCATACTCTATCTGAGTAATCGGACATGATTCTCACTCCATAGAGTGATACAAGAGCCATTCTTATAATCTAGAAGAGTAAATGCTCTAAACCATTTTCCGTCTGGGAAATCTCTGTCCTTTGATTATTCATCTAACTGATGATCATTTCCAATACTGTTGATAGTCTTCAAGGAAATCGAAACAAAATAGAACACAATTGTGTCTATCCATAGTAGTACATAACTACAATCCAGTGGTATACTACCACACCAAGTAACACACAAGTACTTGATCAACAACGTATAGTCATGAACAATGGAACACATCCACCACAGTAGTATACATCTACTATCATACAATCTTCATAACAATCATCTGATATCAACCTGCACAGAAACAATGTTATGATATAAACTGAATCATATGGGCCAATCTTTCACTCACATCTGTGAGATCTAAAAGAATATATGCCCTCAGAGTATAACAATGAGATATCTGGACTATTCTTCTCAAGCAAGGAAGAATAACTATCATGTTTTCTAAACCTGGACCATTCCCCACCCTGGGCCATTCTTCCTACACTAATCAAAGTGCACCTTGGAGAGAATGTATAAACCCTAAGGAATGCCTATCCCTGATTTCTAAGCCTGGACCATTCCCCACCCTGGGCCATTCTTCCTACACTAATCAAAGTGCACCCTAGAGAGAATGTATAAACCCTAAGGAATGCATGTCCCTGATTGTTGAGCCTGGACCATTCCCCACCCTGGTCCATTCTTCCTACACTAATCAAAGTGCACCCTGGAGAGAATGTATAAACCCTAAGGAATGATTGTCCAGACCATTTCCTCTGTTAACCATAAGAGGAAAAGGTTGTCCAGCATCAACCTCCAAAATGGACCATTCCTCATGTTAACCACAATGAGAAATTGTTGTCCAACGAGGCGGGCCAGTCTTCTTGATTAACCCTCAAGAAGAGAGACTGACCTAGACCACTCCCCATTTTAACCACAATGGGAATTCATTGTCTATGATACATCAACAATCTGGACCATTTCCCATGTTCACCACAATGGGAAATCGTTGTCCGTCAGAAATCTCAATCCACTTTCCGAATAGGAAAGAATCTGTCCAAGCTGGACTATTTTTCAATGAATGTCTTCAATAATATTTTTAGTGCTCCCCCCCAACATGGGAGTCATCTCTTCCTTTTTCAATAAGGAAGTCGTCTCCACGAGCTCCAGATTGAGTACGCAAACTCTTTCATCTTTTACCAAACTGTATGCTTATCTGCTCATCTGTGGAGATATGTATTGGAGAACCACTTTCTCCTTTTTGGACTTTATTACCGATAACGTAATGCTTGATTTCAAATGTACTTTGGTCTGGAACACTGGTTTTCTCTGAAGGCTTCATGTAGCTTTGATCAATAGAGTATATCATTGTTGGAAAATTGGAACATATCCATGTTGCACTTCTTCTGTCATAATGAGATCTGATCTACTGAGTAATCATCTTGATACAATATCTTTGTTATAGAAAATATTCACCACGCTTCTGCTGTGCATTGGAGGTTCTCCACCAAGTTGTCTTCTTCTATCTACACGCAAGGGTCTCTTTCTAGTATGCCTCAAAGTCTTGAGGTTGCTCTTCATATGCTCTTTATTCAATTTCTGTGGAGAACATTCTTTGCATTCATCTGATGTAGAACTCCAACTCATGGATGTTGTGGATGATATAATGACTCATGTAGAGATATGTCTGGTGTACTGGAACAAGTAATCATCATAGTCTTCTCCCTCCATCTGGGAGAACCTCTAGTTCTAGATCTCACAATGATTTCATTCATAAGTCTTTCATACACTGTTCTTCATCACGACTTTCAGTTCCTCTGCTTGATTTCTTTTATTGAGTTCATATTAGGCTGGTAATCTTGTGATTCTTAATATAATGACTGGTGGTTCTGGCTTCTCTTTCTTTCTTGGAATCTTCATGTTCTTCCTGATGTTTTTCTTTAGCTCTTGGGTCCATGGAGTTTCTTATAGATTCCATGCCCTAAAGATCCCATTTCATTCTTTCATCATAGGATCACAGATGTGGATGGACAACCAGGGATCTTTTAAGGCTTCTCTTCAAATAAAACGTCTTCTGCGGTTGAACTGAACACGTACTGTCTTTCATGGTTGCTACCATACTTCATCATTTTAATGGATCATAGGATTAGCTCCCTCCTAATCCTTGCTTCATGTATGAGTGCATATAATCGGCTCCCTCCGTCTAACAAAGTCCATGCTTCCATCTGCATCCTTATTGTCTTCTTCAATATATAATTGGCTCTCTCTGTCTAACAGAGTCCACGCTTCCATCTTGTTGTCTTCTACAAAAACGTTATAATTCTTTCTCTTACTTCTTTCTGTCTTTTCTTCTTCTAAGTCTCTTCATGGTTGATTCAACGTATTTCATCCATTCATGTGTATTATCTAATGATATCAATCCTTATCTTGTTGTTCTTCCATAGGTATAGTTCTTCTTGGAATACATTATCTTTCAAGGGATAGATATACAAGATATGTACAAAGACGATACAAACAAGATATGTACAAGAAATAAGAAGAGTATCATTACCTTTAAAAGAAGAAGTCTCTTTCATCCTGCTTAGTCTTCTTTGGAGGTTCCTTTTCTTCGGAAACTGATGCTTCATGTTTCTCCTTCCTCTTCCTTAGCTCGGGACAACGATTCTTGTAGTGACCATTCTTTCGACAGTTGAAGCATTGTATTTCTGAAATGTCTTTCTCTTGATTTGGCTTCCTCCTTGAGCAATGCTTCCTTTTGTTCCTGAAGTTCTTGAATCTTGTTGTGAAGGCTTGATCATCGTACTTATTTTGGGGTTTCTCTTTTGCACCAATCCTTTATTCTTCTTGAGCACAGCAAGTCCAAAGTTCTTCAAATGCCGGATACTTATTTCTTGTGTTCATGCTTGCGACAAATGCATCCCACGTCTTGGGAAGGCCATTGAGTACTATGTTTACCAATTCCTTCTCTAAAATGATCTCTTTAGTATCTTGTAGTTGATCTTCTTAACTGGGAGATCCTCACAAAGTATGAAGTTATGTTGTCCTCATCATTCATCTTCATGTCACGGAGCTCATTCTTCAGACTCATAACTTGTCCAATGTTTCTGACCGTGAAGAGATTTGTTAGGGAATCACACATCTTCTTCGATGAGTCAAGATGGGAGATGTAGGGTATCAAGTGGTATTTTATAGATTCCACTATTATACTCATGGAATTGATGTCACTGTCTTTGAGCTTCTCCATAACTGCAACGTTCTGTGGTTCCTTCTCTTCTCCTTCTTCAAACTCTAGTTCCATGATCTTTCCTTTCACGATATCCAACACTTTATTCTTGGAAAGGATGAGGTCAATCCTTGTCTTCCATGCTCTGAAGTTAGAGGCTCCATCTAACTTGTTCTATGACTTCATATAATAAGTCATGGCTTCTTTGACTTGGTCAAACCCTAGATTTGACTACAAAATCAAACTTGACGTCTAGGCTTGTTGAGAGTACCAGGAGATGCATTAGGTTAGGGCGCATTGATCTGTCCAGAGATTAGGTCAATCCCTTCACTTAAGGTGCCTCAACAAGAGGATTAGGGTTTCTGCAACTGCACCTACTAGTAACCCTAGTGACAATGTCTTGGAAGTTGCTTCTGGTAGTAACCCTAGCGACAGTTCCTCAACAAGCTCAATATCCTAGCGACTATGTTTCCTTCCAATGTTTAGATTGAATGAAGGAGGTGTGGGCCCATAACCTGTTAGAATATAAGTGGATGTGCTCATTTTACCATTGAAAATACCCTTTTCACCCAACCATAGGCCGAAGCCACCCTCCGAGCACCTTAAACTCGACAGAGAATCACTCCGGAAGAAAACCCTAGGCTAGATAGCCAAACAAAGGGTAGCGCACCTTTCCCCAAGGATAGTGCATCAACAAGAGCTGATAAGATAGTCCAAACCCTATCCAAGAGATAGTCCAAGTGTAACTGCTAGCTGCAACAGCTACAACGACAACTCTCCTCCAAACTTGTGCAGAAACTGGGCAACTGCAATGCGCACAAGTGCTGCTCTGCAATTCTGAGACTGCCTGCCAGAATGAGAACTGGCCTCCTGTATTTATACTAATTTTGGCTAACTGCCTAGGCCAACTTCTCATTCTAGGTATCTTTCTATTCAGTATATATTATTATTTCTAGCCGACTTCTTCTCTTGAAGGCTAATAACCTAATATAAAGTATCTTCTTAAGCCGACAAGTCTTCTAGGGTTATTAGCCAACTCATTAGGGTTTCTTCTTTCTTCCCGGAGTATTCTATCCTTTTCAGGTTTACACATGGAGATAAATACCTCCCACGGCTACCATAATATCAACAAGATGGAAGGGAAAGAACCTGAGGGATATGGACATAATGAGTTCAGACATGGAGGAAGATACTCCACCAGATCCCATTAAGGAGCTTAAAGAAATAATTCTAAACATGCAGATTGCTCATGCAAAACAGTGTGAGGCCATACACATTGCCCATACAAAACAATTTGAAGCCATGAACTTACAACTAGATATCATGGAGGCTCACCTTGCAGAAGATGAAACTTATATTGAATATCTGGACCCCCTTGAACTTGAACTTGACAGTGAAAATGATGAGGAAGTTCATGGGGAAATTCTGCATGAATCCATGGTTGAGCCGATCATTCATTTTGAGGAGATAAAGGAATTTGAGTTTGAAAATGTTGAATATCTAGATGATTCAAGTCCCTACCCTCCTCCCGATGAACCAATCCTTTTTAAGGATAACTTTGAAAACATCGAGGAAAACAATATGATGGTTCCTGTGGTATGTTCTTTTTCAACCTTTCAACCAGAAGATGAGTTAATGTAGAATTATGTGAAAATGGAAGGCAAATTTAATTTGTCGATGTCATATTATTATGAGTATTGGTTGGCCTCCCACCTTGATAGTCATGAGAAACAAATTATTCAGACTTTACACGTCTTGTCATATTCCAATGTTTGGTCGAAGGGAAGAAGAATCATGATTGTTGGTTGGTTCTTCCTCACAAAAAGTTCCAAGTTGATAAAACTTGGGAAGGGGTCTTTGGTGAGTCATCCTGGACAAGTATGTTTCAAACACTTGTGGCATCATTTCATCCATTGCATGGATGGTTGTAACGTATCTCTAACCCTTCTTGTATTTTAATTTTGTATTATTTCAATTTATTATGTCAATATGTACTTAGAAAAAAAAAATCGGTACCATAGATTTCATTTGTTTTAAATTAATGACGTTGTACTTTAGTTATTTCATTTTGTAAATGTTGTATATAGCATTCATTTATTTAATCATGTATATATGTATTTTTATATTGGTTATTGGTGAGCACTCTGTTGTAGGTGTTGGATCTCGTATGCTCTTCGTCTCATGTGAGAAGATCGAACACACATCCCCATGTGGAGCCAGATGTTGACCGCCTCTCCAACATAGGTGGTCAACTCCATGTGTCATGAAGAGATGCATCATCATATTCTCATTTGTCGAAGAAATTTGGTTCTACAAGGCATGTTTGGCCCCAACACTTCTTTTTGTAACTGAAATTTCCGCACCTCTGCGTGGGTCAATAATGTAATAGGTATGCATTAGTCATGTCTAGGTCAGTTACCTTGGGATTGGTTCACTGGGAGAGTTCCTTTCACCGAGGTTTTTTTATCCTCGGGTTATAAATTGGGCTTTTCAACCTTATTGATTTCCATTGAGTTTTTCCCTCACACTTGCAATAATTCCTCCAAGGTGGTGAATGGTGTTCCAGTGGGTTTATCTTTTGGTAACTATTATAGGGAATCATAGTAAATGACCATGCAAGACATCTTATAAAGTTTCACGGAATTCTGTGAGTCTAGTATATTTTTTTTAATTAATTAACTTTTAATTAAATTTCCCTAAATTTGGAGGTTTAATTAATTAATTATTTTTGAGCAAAAATTGTAAAAACTAGGTCCTTGGCCTTTTGATAGGGGTATTTGTGATAAAAAAAAATGGAATATCACCCCCTACATCCATGGACCAAGTTTCAGCTCAGTTGGACAACTTTTGCTATGGGTTTGTCCACCCAGAGTGTCAGTCAGTCAATAACAACAATTTTAATTGCTAAAGTCCAAACATAGCAAAAATGTAATTTTTCAAAATGAATTAAAAGGATGATGTAAAGAGGGATAAAGGTGAGAGAGATTTTTCCTAACATTTTCCAACCCTCACATCACCCCCCCACCTAGACATAAAGCAAAAACGTCACTTTTCCTAGAGTGGCGTGCCTTCCTTCTAGAAAGTCTCCAAAAAGTAAAAAAATGATAAAAAAATCAATGGGAGACTTATGCTATCCCTTGGCATGCTTTTCCTAGCCTCCCACTACCTCTTTTCTTCATCGCAATGCCTCTCCACTCCCCTTCCCTCATTAATTCCTCTCCTCTCCCCCAAATGGTGCGCCCTCCAAGGAGAGTTACCCCCCCCTCTTGTGGATCTCCTAGGAAAATTCATTTTTTGATGGTTGGGATCCCTTTTCACCCTTCGCACGCATCCCATAATCCTCACACTACTCTTCTGTGTGATCCCCACATTTTCCACACTAATCTACACCCTAGATCTATGATCTAAACCCTAGATGGTGTTCCCTAGCCTTGGGATCTCATCTTGTGCTTGGTGGTGGACACTTGGCATTAATCCAAAAGAGGTAGGTTTGCCTCTCCAAGTATAAAACTCACCATATCTTGAGATATTGGTATGCTACTTGATTTCTCACTCTCTCTCTCTCTCTCTCTTTCTTTCCATCATTTCCATTCTTTGGCTCTTAGGGTTTTGGAGTAAGTTTTCTCCAAGATCTATTTTCTTGAGTAATAAAGAGAAGTTTTGGAGGACTATTTGAAGAGTTATGCACATGCTTTTTCTTGCCATACACATGAGGTAAATTTGTTCAAATTTGGTTGGTGATTGCACACATTGGATCTTAGGTAAAATGTTACTTGGGTAGATCTAGTAATGCACATGTTTGTAGATCTATATATATTGTTTTCCTAGATAGGATCGAAATGTCATCTTGTTAGTATATGCAATATATTATCTCTTGTATGCACATCACCTCTCAAGTTTTGCAGGTTTAGCTTCAAGGGTTTAATTGGGAACACATCAAGCAAGAAGGCTCCCTTGAGACACATACAAACTCCATACTTTCTCACCCTTTACTCTTCTTCTTATTGTTGTTTACATTCATCTATATTTCAGTTAACTTTACATGGAATATAGGTCATCTAAATCTATTTTTTCTATAAAATTTTCTATGTGAAAAAATTCTACCAAAAATAGAATTTTTTCTTCATCTTTACTTGTTGTGTGTAGCATTTCCAACAAGTATACCTTGTTGGTTTTTGTAGGTTCAGATCTGGTTGACAGGGTTATGCTACCCCAAAAATGTCCACACAACACTCCAAGACCGTTCTCTTCAAGTTGGTAACATTCTCAACCTTTCTCTTCATTTTTCCTAGATAATTTCTCATTATTTCTTCACTTTGTAGCAACTTCTTACTTGTACATAGCTTGGGAGGAGGATTGGTATGGCCTACCTCCCACATATGAGTTTGGGCTTAGATCTACTTTCATTTATTCATCTCAAGATCACTTTCCTAAGCTAGGACGTGGGGTTAGTGAGATTTTTACTTCCCTTGCTTGCTTGCCTCTCTTCCTTCTTTCTCTTGCTTGCCTCTCTCTCTTTCTTCTTCCTCTTTATTATTTCATTTTCTCTTTCAAGCATTCTCTAAGTCTAATAATTGCCTACCTATTGGGAGAGGAATATCCCAAAGGTAAGGTTAGGGTTTAACATGTGTTATTGATTTAAGTGCTTAATGTTTTGATATATTCTAGATCTAGATCTCACACATAATCAATCTATAGCTTAAGTCTATTAGGCATTGTTATCCCCGATATCTAGGGATAACTAGGAGATCATGTCTCGAGGCCCACAAGTCCTAGACATGGAATACTGAGAGCAGGATTGACCTAAGCATGGCCCTGGAGGGCCCATCTTCTTCTTCACCAGATTTGTCCTCTTAGCAGCAGCAGCTTCCATCACCATCGGCTTGGACTTGCATCGGAGAGGACTCTTGCTCCATGAGGTAATTGGTCTGAGGTATCATGGTATGTGTCATATTTGATCGTTATAACCCTCTTATATATGCATTTGGTTCCTTTCATTTCTGATGACTGCTTGGATCTTACACTAATCCACTTGACCATTGTCGGGGTGATTGATGGGGTGACTTAGCAAGCTTGTATTCATGGGTTTTGGTTAGCCACCAAAGGGGATTTGCAGAGCCATCGTCCGCTCCTACCATTTTATCATATTTACATCTTATACCCCGCACATCCATCCCATTCCCCTAGTTCGGCCATTAGGATGACCTTTGAGGGTTACACTTTATCTTGTGGGAAGAAGGGGCTAAAGGCCCAGGGGGTAAAAGTAGATGGTAAAAGATAAAAGCCATAGGAAATAAAACCTAGAGATGCTTCACCCAGGGGATCCCCGAGAAGGCAATAAAAAGCCTCTCAATAAGAAACTGAAGAGCCCCTAAGAAAAATAATAAAACAAGACCTAACCAAAAGGATGGGAGGTCTCATCATGAACCGGCCCATTATGTTCATAGGTATCCAGCGGTATGACATTGCCATCATCTGGTCACCACGCCAGGGCAGTGACCTTTGGTTGCATGGCCAAGGGAAAGGGGGTCTCATCATGAGCCAGCCTTATCATTTCTGCGAAGATACCAGTGGGTAACACTGTCAGCTCTGGTCACTGTTGTTGGGTATTCTACCCTATGGACTAATAAGCTAGGGCTCTAAACTTATACGCAGATCATGACCCTTAAGATTTAACTTTTAACCTACTACCCAAAATCTCAACCCCTTTTCTCAGGCAAACACGGGAAGAATGAACCAACCTTTTTATCGACGGTTGAAGTAGATCCTCCGTTGAGTTGTTATCTCTTTGCTGCTGCTGCTCCTTCCACAAAGCTTCCTGCAATCAAGACAAAACTATGCATGCATGCTACTGATCTACTATGGGGTTAGAGATAAAACATAAATCAAATAACATAGATGAGACTCATGTATTCGGGACGGGAAAAGTATCTTTTTC
>ML874473.1:5265-16394 GCA_009831015.1 Picea engelmannii | reverse complement strand
CTGTCATACAATCCTAAGACAGTTGTTTAGGGCAGCCTCTAGAAGAGACAAAGTAAGTGACCTTTGGGAGCATTAGAAAGTGGCTCTTGGGAACTTTTAGAGGTGGCTCTTGGGAACTTTAGGAGGTGACTCTTGGCAGCCAAAGGAGGGCAAGTATGACAGCTGTCATACATTCTTAGGGGGCTGCTTAGGGCAGCCAAACCAACCTATAAAAAGGGGCATTCACTTACCATTTACATATCATTGTTTTGCTGGAGTCTTCTGTTGAGGCAAGGCATCTATGTGCTGAAGTATTTTCTGCTGGTATATGGCTGCTAGTTGCTGGAGTCTTCTGTTGTTCCTTGCTGATATAAGCCTGCTACAAATACTATGTTAAAGCTGCCATAACTCTGCTACAGCAAGAAGGAAAGTCAGTTATCTTTTGGTGAGTTTGTCAGCTGTTACTATAAGTGTTAGTTCAGCTATTTGTGAAGTTTGTAAGTGCTGAAACAGAGGTATTGTTTCAGCCCTCTGAGTCCTAGCTAGTTACTCTAAAGTCTTGTACTGGTATTGTACTTTGTTGAAGAATCTAAAGAGAAGTCTTGGCTGGGTTTTCTACCCCAAGAGGGTTTCCCAGGGTATACTTGTGTTCTCTCTGTGATTGTCTCACTTTCAGTGATCTTGATATATGCAAGATGTATTGGTATGTTGGTTGTATGCTGTAAATTTTTAAATTTACCTATATGCATCAGTTTTTCAACAGGAATGATGGTAATCTTCACATGTAATCATGTATGGCTAAGTGCCCTCTTTATTGTTTTTTATATCTTTGACTAGGCCAACCTAGTCATTATCTTGGGGTGTGTCCCCTTGTTATGTGGGCCCATAACCCCCTCTTGAAGGGACACCCCACTTTAATTATGTATAAATACACAATTCAAGCTCTCATTTGTATCATCTCATCATATTAATTCGTAGTGATCGATTCTTTATCCTCCAGGCATGATTCTTGAAGGGACACTTCCCCATGCTAAAATTAAGGGGGTGTTGGAATGATGGTAATCTTCACATGTAGACATAAAATGTATATTTTATATATTTGATTAGGTCAGCCTAGTCACTCTCTTGGGGTGTGTTTCCTTGTTATGTGAGCCCATAACCCCCTCTTGAAGGGACACCTCACTTTAATTGTGTATAAATACACAATTCAAGCTCTCATTTGTATCATCTCATCTTATTGATTCATTGTGATTGATTCTTTGGCCTACGAGCATAATTCATTAGCCTACAGGCACCATATCTTAATTTTCTCTTGTTCATGGGTTCATATTCTCTTTTCTTTATGATTTGCTTATTGTTCACGTTGATTAAGGGTTGTCGGTGGTTCCATTCGATCTCTCTCTCTCTCAACATAACATGCATCTCTCCTAGAAAGCTCAATATAACAAAATTCTTTGGCCAATGAGAATGCAAACCACATAAAGCACTGTGTAAAACTGAGTACACAATCTTGTCACTTAACAACAAAAGTTTTGTGGTAGCTTTCAGCAATAATGGCTCAACAGCTTTTAGTGACGATGGCTTTATCCTGTAGTATGCACAAAGAACAACTATAACTCCATTTATAACATTGAATCCCACCCTCTTCACATCTCAAGGCAATCAGTTCCATATGCATTCATTACAATTCTAATTTAATATCAAGAAAAACATTATTTTGTTTAGTTGTGTCCACATCTCACACTTAATAGGGCCCTGGCACTTGAGGTTCCATTTTACAACAAGGCAGGATGTATTTTCCTAAGGACATCTCGATACTTAATTCTAACAACACATTATTATCCATTTATAGTGGTAAGATTTGGAGTTTTGGGGGTATTGCAAAAATACACTATGTCAAGCATTTTATATCATTGCTTGTCATCTATGTTAATTTCTCTATCTTTGTGAGCGACATTCAACTGAGTAATGTTAAAAGTGAGTATTTCTAGGAAATAAAGATCCGACTTTTATTACAATGTAATGTCAGTCATTGCATAAAATCACATGGTTCGATAATAAACCTAATATGAAAATAAAAGAAAGTTTACACATAACATACTCCAATTACCACACCCATACATATGGAGCCATGTTAAATTATTCTTCAAAAACGCCATACCTTACCGCCAATGTTGATTGAAGCTTGTATTTTGCTAATTTCTTTATAGTGTTTGGAACACCCACTGTAGAAATTGTAATCATCCTTTGACCAATTTTCACATCCTACAAGTCAAGAAAATCACTGCCATAAGGTTTTATGCATTACACATCATTACAAGGGTTATAACAAAACCAATTAACTACAAATATCTAAAATTATCACCTAGCAGCTGATTCCATAAATTATGTATAAACATATTCAACTCAAAGAAATATATATTTACTTCTATAGAAAATCTTTACAATGAGACACATGTATGTACATATGTGTGTGTGTGTGTGTGTGTTGATGCATCAAGACAAAATACTTAACAATCTTAAGCTATCTATGATGGTTAGACGGGGAATGGTTTAGGAACAATGGATGAAATTCCTCAAATTGAGGGCATGTTGTTTTTCTTTTCTGAGGTGTCAAGTGTAAAATAAGAATCATTGGTGTGGGATTGGTTGTGGTTCGGTGATGAATTGTTTATCCATGGTCGAATACTATTTTCCATCATACATTATTTCTTGAATATTTTTTGTTATTTTATCACTAGTTTTCAAAATCCATAATTCTTGAGAAAAATATTTGAATGCCTACCTTATGCCATGTTAAAGGAGCCAAACCACACGATTTTCTTAGATGGTACTTATTCTAAAGATAAATATTAAGGCAATACATGATCATTTTTACGAAAAAAAATTGTCAATTAATTGAAGATTTTTGGCCCTGTTAACACAGGATTTGTACTCGTGCAAAGCCCTCCACAAGATTCTCAAATCTTGTGTAACTATGGAAGAACCTACCACTGTCACCTAAGTAGAATCTTCCCTCATTTTAGTGATGGAAGAGGTCCACCACAAGGGGGGCTTCCCTGGTGACCCAAGGAATCGAATAGAAAGAATTAGCCAAGCCTACCGCCCCCTATCTTGATCATCTATCAGTTAGGTCTAGGTCTAGGTCTAGGAAGGAAATGAGAAGTTGCAAGGTAATTGTTGTACCTGTACGAGACAATAAACAATTTGCAGCATATATTGACAATTACCATCCTAAAGCATGCATTAATGACTTCTTTGGACACTAGACAAGTAAAATTGCTATGGCTATTGCAAATTACAGTAGTAAACAATCATATGTCAGCAATAAAAGATTTGCAACAGCAGCACAAAATAATACTCAGAAATGTAGCAATTGATCATGAAAAGTAAGCATTAATGATTTAACCAATAGATTATTATCCAATTGCTAGAGGTAATTTATGAACAACTTAAGCCACTTTTAGATAGGTATATGCAGCAATCTAATATAATTTTCAGTGGCTGTAGCAAACTTTTATAGCAGCAGCAATAAATATTGAAAGTTTGCTAGGGTTAGGGTTAGCAATGTTACTAGGATGTTTGAGATAATAAGAGGACTGATTTTAACAACTACTTTATACACAGTATCACTCCTAGATCAGTGTCATTGTCCTCTGGAGTCTATGGAGTCTCAAATGCATTAAACTTGAAGATTGATCTAGGTGAAACAAAAGAGGTAGAGTCTAAACCCTAAGGTGCAAGCACATTTGGGCCTTAGGCTTTAGAATTTGAGGAAGACGGTATCGAGGGTGCAAGCATGTTTGAGCCCTAGGTGTCATTTTTCCCTTCTTCTCGCTTCACTTAGGTCAAGGATCAAATGTCTAGGGTTAAAACCCTAAAGTGCAAGCACTTTTGGGCCTCAGGCTTTTAACCCTAGCAAGGACGTTTCACAAATTTCAACAAATAAAACTTTGTGAGGAAGAGAATCACTTATGTCTTCCTCTTAGGGTTTCAACTTTCAACCAAACAATGATACTTGCAACAAGATAGCAATTCAACCATTAACATTAACAAGACAAGATAAAATTGCGGAAAATTACTTACTTCATCACAAGAATCAAGAGCATCAAACCTTGATTGCAGAAATTATACATCCAAATGAGCAAACCATCCACAATGAACCTCCTTCAAGCATGCACATAAGAGAAAAAGACTAAGAAGGCTGAAATAGTGAAATTTTTAGGAGTGTAACTCCTAGCCTTTATATATGAGGCTAGGCCTAGCGATTTGTCCATATGACATGTCAAAATTTAATTAGAAGTGGGGTCGACCCCTCATTTAACCTTTACAAAATGAAAAAATGCAAATAACACATCATTATTGTAACGTCCCCGGCCATCAACCCACTTGTCGGGCAATGCTACTACGCGGAAACATTCTCATACTTAAATATATAACATGCATTATTTATAAAGAATAACCATTAAATCAAATTAAGACATTTGACATGGATTTATTGTTGTCATACAAACTTAAACAGAATTAACAGCAATTCAAACTAGCAACGGAATACATGATAATATTACAAGTATCACAGAACATGCATTTTAATTAAGTACAGAATTAAAACACATAATGATACTTATCTTTGAAACTGTAATACACCACCAACTACGTGTAGACCTTCCACGAACCTCCCAGCCTTAGACCGCGCTACTCATCACTCTCAGCAGTAGGTCACCCCCGAGCTGGGACTAAGCTCCACCGGGCAAGGGAATCCTAGGCTAGGCAAGGTCAACGGAAGACACACAATTTATGAGGAAGGATTCTCTCCCAGGAGCCACTTATGCCCACTGCTCACAAACTCTCATTCCCCACATGCCTGTCCCACCCCAAGAGTATACACCTTCATTGTCACCAAGACAGTCCTTCGGCAGCTAAACCTCCCTTGCCTTGGGATTCAGCAACAGACCGGACCGGAATTCTCCGAGCTTTGTGGCAGCTACAGAACTCCTTCCAAGAGTTCTCACTTCCTCCGCGCACTTTCTCGCCTAGAGAGAGTCGCTCACAAGCCTGACAACCTGTTTCTTCAACCACAACCACCTCTCTCACTTGGAGAGAGTGTTGCACTCAGGCCTGTCAACCTGCTTCTTCAGCTCCGTTCCAACACAAGGCTCAGCAAGGAACGGATGGCGGTAGCCAATCACACTCAGCGAAGGGACTGGGTGCCCACAACAGCCCACAGTTATAACACACACGACATAGACAAATGCTCAAGTTTCACAGAAGGCGCGGGTCGACTTCAGAGGTGTGTGGCTATGCAGAGGTCCAGTGTAGAGACAAAACGGTTCTCGGGAATGATTCCAGTGAACTCAGGCAGAGTATGGAAGGTTCACAGAACGACTCAGGTGACAAATTTTGGGTCTCAGGTGCGTGCGTGAACATTGCAAAGGACGAATACAGAGGCCACGAAATTCACAGGAACGCACCAGTCGACTTCCGGTTCTGGTTTTCAGGATTGCGTGACAGGAAAATTAAGCAGAGGCCATTCACAAACTCCTCACGGTTCAGACAGCGGACAGCAGAATGGAGGACGAACCCCAAACTCAGCTAACGCTTCAACTTTTAACCGCATGCACCCAGGTCGACACTTGTCTTCCTGGAGGTGCATGCATTCCCTTTTTCACACTTGGAGCTACATGTGTTGCCTCTCCCGGGACTTAGGATAAAAACATGTTTTGTCACACAACTTTAGAATAATAATAAAAAATATTATTCTCAAGGACTTAAGCCCCTAAGCTTAGCCCCTCTGGTTTTCAGGATTGCGTGACAGGAAAATTAAGCAGAGGTCATTCACAAACTCCTCACGGTTCAGACAGCCGACAGCAGAATGGAGGACGAACCCCAAACTCAGCTAACGCTTCAACTTTTAACCGCATGCGCCCAGGTCGACACTTGTCTTCCTGGAGGTGCATGCATTCCCTTTTTCACACTTGGAGCTGCATGTGTTGCCTCTCCCAGGACTTAGGATAAAAACATGTTTTGTCACACAACTTTAGAATAATAATAAAAAATATTATTCTCAAGGACTTAAGCCCCTAAGCTTAGCCCCTCCGGTTTTCAGGATTGCGTGACAGGAAAATTAAGCAGAGGTCATTCACAAACTCCTCACGGTTCAAACAGCCGACAGCAGAATGGAGGACGAACCCCAAACTCAGCTAACGCTTCAACTTTTAACCGCATGCGCCCAGGTCGACACTTGTCTTCCTGGAGGTGCATGCATTCCCTTTTTCACACTTGGAGCTGCATGTGTTGCCTCTCCCAGGACTTAGGATAAAAACATGTTTTGTCACACAACTTTAGAATAAAAATAAAAAATACTATTCTCAAGGACTTAAGCCCCTAAGCTTAGCCCCTCTTTCCAACCTTTCAGCCCCTTTTCCCTTACCCACCTTGTGGAAGCTTAGTCCCCCATCACTCTTTCTTCGTGGTCGTTCTGCACACAGTAATGTTTAATCTTTATTAATGTTCTGCATATTACATATACAAAAACAGGCTCCTGGCCTTTAACACTTAGACTCTCTGGCCTAATAAGCACATAAGCCTACCAGCTTATCAATACTCGACTCACCAGCCTACAAAACATAATTTACAATTCATAAACATGATTACAACAAGGCTCGTCCTTCGGGATATTACAATCCCCTCCCCTTATTTTTGCACTATCCTCGGTGCAACTCTTTACACAGCACCAACAAGATTTTCGAATCTTCAAAAAGATGCGGGTATTCTGCGCGCACAACATCCTCATGCTCCCATGTTGCGTCGTCAAGACCGTACCAGGTCCACTGGACCTTTACAATCCCTATGGCTCGATTCCGGAGCTGTTTGTTTTTCCGATCCAATATGCGCTTACCTGAATCACATTCCAATCGATTACATGATTAGCATCAAGTATATATTTCTTAAGCAATGAAACATGAAACATATTATGTACAATCATGGATGCAGGTAATGCAAGCATATATGCAACTAGCCCAATCCTTTCTAGGATTTCAAATGGCCCACAAAATCTGGCTGCCAACTTGGCACAGTTTCCCAACGTCAGGGAACTTCTATTGGCTTTTAATTTTAGGAAAACATGATCGCCCACTTTAAATTCTCTATGCGTTCTATTCTTATCAGCATAACTCTTTTGCCTGTCTTGGGCAGCTTTCAAATTCTGCTTAATTTTTAGCATTTGATATTCCATTTCCGTGAACAAATTTGACCCAACTACTACCCTATCAACTAGATTATCCTAGCTTACTGGAGTATTGCACTTTATGCCATAAAGTGCTTCAAATGGGCTCATCTTCAATGATGCTTGATACCCATTGTTGTAGGCAAATTCTACCAAGTGCAGGTAGTCTTCCCATTTCGATGGTTTGTCCATCACATACATCCTTAGTGTGTCTTCTATTACTCTGTTCACCCTCTTTGTCTGTCCATTAATCGGGTTGATAAGCTGTACTGACGTTCAGATTTGTTCTGAACCCTTTGAATAACCCTTTCCAGAAATTCGAGGTGAATTTCTGGTCTCTGTCGAACACAATTGTCTTGGGAATTTCGTGCAATCATCCAACCTCCTTCATAAAGACGTCGGAAACATCCAATGCCTTGTGAGTAGTCTTTAACGGAATGAAATGGGCATCTTTCGTAAGTTTATCCACCACCACCATGATTGAATCGTGTTGCTTGCCGGTTCTGGACAATCCGGTGATGAAATCCATTGTCACTACCTCCCACTTCCACTCAGGAATGGGTAAGGGTTGCAGCAACCCTGCTGGGTGTCTGTGCTCAACCTTAACCTTCTGGCACTCCATACATCTGGCGATGTATTCATCAATCTCTTTCTTCATACCTGGCCAAAACTAATGGCTCTTGACTACTGCCACAGTTTTCTGATATCCAGGGTGCCCTGCATAAGGCACATTATGCATTTCATGCAAATCATAATTTTCATGTCCTGGACATTAGGTACATAAATTTTGTTCTTGTACAGAAGTGTTCCATCAGTTTCCAATTTATAATTTTCCACTTTCTGCGGCATCTCACCTTGTTGTAGCTTTGCTACCAGCTCCATGTACTGCAAATCTACATTTGCAGCTTCCAAAATTCTGTCTTTTATATCAGTTCGGTACATGCTAATGGTTGTAGCATGTAATTCGTGTACTCTCCTGCTGAGTGCATCAGCCACTTTATTCTCCTTGCCTTTGATATGCTTGATATCAAAATCGTACTCACAGAGAAACTCCAACCACCTACTTTGTCTAGCATTCAGGGTTGGCTGATCAAACAAGTACTTCAGACCGTTATGGTCTGTTCTCAGTTCGAACTTTCTTCCCATGACGCAATGCCTCCACTTCTTTAGAGTGTGTACTATGGTTGCCAACTCCAAATCATGAGTGGCATAGTTCCTTTCATGCTCTTTCAACTTTCTAAATTCATAACAAATTACGAATCCATTCTGACTGAGGAATCCTCCCAGTCCTTTGCACGCATCAGTGCATACCGTGAAATCTTCGTTTGGATCTGCAATCCTCGAGATTGGAACACTGGTTAACAGTTGCTTCAATTGTTGAAAGCTTTTCTCACAATCCTCTGTCCACTGAAACTTCTTCTCCTTCCTTTGCAAGGAAGTGATTGGGTGAGCTATCCTCAAGAACCCTGCGATAAACCTTCTGTAATAACCAGCTAAACCCATGAAGGATCTAACTTCCGTCACGTTCTTTGGCACTGACCATCCTCTAATGGCCTCAATCTTCTCAGGATCTACAGCTATCCCATCCTTCGAAATAATATGCCCCAAGTAATGGATCTATTTTTCATGAAACGAGCACTTGCTCAGCTTGGCATACAATTGGTACTCTCTTAGCACCTGCAACACCATCCTCAGATGTTGTTCATGCTCTTCCTCCGACTTGGAATACACCAGGATGTCATCCAGGAATACTATGACAAACTTGTCTAGATAATCCCTGAATACACCATTCATTAAACACATAAAAACATCGGGTGCGTTTGACAGCCCAAACGGCACCACTGTGAACTCGTAATGACCATACCTTGTTCTAAACGCGGTCTTGTTGATGTCTTCATCCTTTATCCTTACCTGGTGATATCCCGACCTGAGGTCTATCTTTGAAAATATCTTCGCATCTTTCAACTGATCGAAGAGGTCATCAATCCTCGGCAAAGAATATTTGTTCTTTACAGTTACTTTGTTCCATTGTCTGCAATCGATACACAATCTCAGCGTCCCATCCTTCTTCTTCACGAACAGGATTGGGGCACCCCAAGGTGACACACTTGGGCGTATATACCCCTTCTTCAGAAGCTCTTCAAGCTGCAATTGCAATTCTTTCAACTCTGGTGTACTCATTCTGTAAGGAGCTTTTGACACTGGAGTTGCTCCGGGCTTTAAGTTTACAAAGAAGTCAATATGTCTTTTCGGAGGTAGTCTGGGCACGTCCTGAAACACATCTTCAAACTCCTTTAGTACCTCATGATCTCCAATGCTTGACACCTTATCCTTAGGTGTTTCCTCCAAGTGGGCTGCAAATAATTGACAGCTTTTCCTGAAGCACTTCTTTAGCCGCATTGCTGATATTTCTTTGACAGCAACAGCTCTACGAATTCCTTGGACTATTTTATGATCTCCTTCCTCATCTAGGCAAGTGAATGCCTTATTACGACAGTCCAAGATGGCATGGTGTTGGTCCAACCAGTCCATCCCAATTAGGCAGTCATAAGAGCCTAAAGGTAGAATGTTCAATTCAGCCTTTGTGCTCAATCCATTCATGTCCACTAGACAGGACTTAACCAATTATGTAACTCTTCTCTTGGTTCCTGTAACTAGCTGCACTGACCAAGATTTTCCATGTTTGCTTCTCGACAATTGAAAACTTTCCACCACTCTAGGATCTATATAACTATAGCTAGCCCCTAAATCAATTAAAATATTAAATGGTTGGTTGTTAATCATACCTTCCACTTCAATCATGTGTGACTGATATTCAGTTTGCTTGTTGTCCAGCGCTGCGTAGATCCTTGGCATTTTACTGCCCATGTCCTCCACTGTTTCAGCCTGATGTACATTGTGGACAGCTCTCACTTTATCATTTATGTGGGGGCAATCTCTGTACCTATGGTTTTCTTTACAACCCCAACATTCCATAGGTGGCGGTCTTGGCATTTGCCCACCTACTTCAACCTCCCTAGGCTCTCTAAAAGATGGTTGTCCTTGAGGACTGTTTCTGAAAAAGGGTGGCTTAGTTCCCTTCTTCCTCTGATCCATCTTGAATTTCTTCTTGTCTTCCCAAGCCTTCCGAAAGGTAGGCTTCTCTCTTTGCTGCTCATATAAGCATTTCGCTCTTCTTATCGTTTCTTCCATAGTTTTTGGGTCATCATACTAGATCTTGTCCACAAGGGAAGGTGGTAGTCCACTCAAATACCTTTGAATCTTGACAGTCTCATCCTTGATGAAAGGAGCATACTTCAGTAATTCCAAAAACCTTTGTTCGTATTCATCAATTGTCATGCTGCCCAGCTTGAGTTCAAAGAACTCTTTCATCTTTCTGTCATAGTATCTTTTAGTCAAGTATTTCTTCTCGAAATATCTCTTGAATTCTTTCCAAGTGATATCTTTCTCTCTAATGTACTGCACCTGTACTGCACCTGCACAAGTTGATCCCACCACATGATGCTTTCCCTTTCAATTGATACATCGCAATTCTTCCTTCTGCATGTGAGGAATAGTTCTGTAGTTTGAAGTATTTCCTCATACCGAGCAACCATGTTTCGGCGTCTTCCTCCTTCTGATGTTCTCCATCAAACTTAGGAGGCTTAATCTTGTTCATCTCTCCCTTCAATTCATCCACTCCAGATCTCCTATGCTTTCTGGTAGGAGATGGGCTTGAACTACTGTGTGTCATTCTCTTGGAGCTGTTGATATTATGGTAGCTTCGAGAGGTATGAACCTCCATTGTGACCTTTGACAAGATTAGAATGTTCCGGAAGAAAGAAAAGATATGAAAGTAACCCTAGAAGAGATGTCGGCTGAAGAGAGTTAATTAGTATGAATTAATTAGTACCCAGAATGAGAAGTCGGCCCAGGCAGTTTGCCA
>ML874470.1:4272-15990 GCA_009831015.1 Picea engelmannii | reverse complement strand
GTGAAGGGATTTTGGATGTCAAAATATTCAGTAGAGCCGCAATCAATGAAAATGGCGAAACAACCCGATGTAGATTTATTTTACAGCATCCAATCAATTATGATTACTTTTCGCAAATCCTTAGGCAGACAGTTCAAATCATGAAATCAGTGTCTTTTCCCTGTAACTTAACAGAAGTTAGTAGCAATATCGAAATGTTTCCAGAATACTGGTTGAAGTTTGACAAGGCATGTTTAGTATGTAAGCTAAGCTCGTTCCCTGAGAATTTGGTGACTTGCAACGTTGTAAAATAGGTAGAAGTGAGATGCTTTACAACCCATTTATATGGTGTATGTTATTTTTTATAATTTTTTTTATCAAAGAAGAATTATAATTATATATAAACATTAGGGATGATTTTAAAGATGGAAATTTATTTTAAAATGTAAAAATTTTGGCAAATTTTAGTAATCTTTCATATGCCAACTATAAATGTTTGGCAATATTTTTGTAAAAATATTCAAATTTCTAGGGATTCTATATAGTTTGTATAAAATTTTGGCATTTTTAAGGTAAAATAATTTTATCCTATAAAATTTGGGCTAATCATTTTTAGAATAGCAAATCTTTTTTTGGGAAAAACCATGGAAAATTAACCCTAAATTCAACGTTAACATAAATATTAAATCAAATCCCTTATACTCTATGCTCATCCCTTTTAGTTTCTCATTAAACTTATGCATATACCTTCTCCATCTACATATAAATTAAGTTTCTTAAATTCCTCTAGTTGCTTATTAGACTTGTGCATATACCTTCTCCATCTACATATAAATTAATATTTAAATAAGTTTCTTAGATTCCTTTCAATATTTAATAAAATTTAAATTCAAGATTAACATAAATATTAAATCAAATCCCTTGTACTCTATGCTCATCCCTTTTAGTTGCTCATTAGACTTATGCATATACCTTCTTCATCTACTTTGTAAATGCCTATGGATCAACGCTTTGTTTCTAGTGGATTGGTGAATCTATAAGAAGTGTTATTACTCCCAAAATCACACTATACACAATCTTGAAGAATCAAAATCTGACGGCCCTATTTATAAAGCTATTATATGAGATATATGCTTAAGACAAAATATGATCTCATTACTCCCAAAATCACACTATACACAATCTTGAACAGTCAAAATCTGACAGCCCTATTTATAAAGCTATTATACGAGATATATGCTTGAGACAAAATATGATCTCATAGTTTTCGATTATCTTCAATTAAAGACCTTAAAAAAATTCCAAGACTTCAATTCATTGCCTTAATGTGTCCATATATTTAGGGTGATATGTTCAATTGTATTTAGTTTCATGACCATTTTTTTCCGCAATGTCTTTCAAAAATGCATTAAAAATATAATATATCTATATCTAATATGATTAAAAATATAATATATCTATATCTAATATGATTAAAAATATAATATATCTATATCTAATATGATTGTCTTCAATAATTAATGTAATGTCATAACATCCATCTCCACATTACATTGTAATACTTATCTTCTTGTAGGTTGACAAATGCATCATTTTACAAAATCTATCAACCCCAACATCTGACACGTCATGTCCATTTTTTTTTTGTTCTTTGTAATCTAAGAATGAAACCTATTGATACATCTTCACAATGCATCATTGGCATTTGTATCAGCCATGGTCCTATATTTACATATTCAGACATAGTTCCTTCATCATTCAGCAAATTTTGCACTATGCCATAACACAGTTAGCAAGTTCTGTACTAAATTGTTGACCTCCTCCTTCATCCTCTGCCAATAATCTCTTTCCTCTAGCTACCTCACCAACTTATCATGCTCAAAATGGCTTTAACTCTTTGATCAAATTCTCATTCATAATCTATTTCCTCTAGCTACCTCACCAACTTATCATGCTTAAAATGGATTTAACTCTTTGATCAAATTCTCATTCATTTAACTCTCTAGTATACATCACTACTTCCCTTTGAATAAGAAACCATCCTAGATGAAGTAATTCACATGTGTGCCTTTCCTCCTACATTTGTGGGTTCCTAAACTTCTCCATGATTTGTCCTAAATTCCTAGTTCTTAGTTGTTTCCAAAATTAACATTATCTTTCGTAGTGCATCTATTGACTTGATTCTCCTTTCTATAATAATTCTTAAACACAAATATTCACTCAACTCACTCACTTCACGTTCATGCAACATGTATTTTCTACAATGCTTTATCCTCTGCATGATAGCATAAAACTCAAAATCAAAAGTGGAATACTTAGATCATGCTTGAATTGTCTTTTCGAGGAAAAGTTGTAGGTCACCCTTCACTCAATAGTATGTCAATGGCTATTACATTTGAATCACACTCCACTTTAAAAAATCTTGTGCAACATAGGCAATGTGAACATAGATTCCATTCCTTTCATACAACTAGTAATCCACATGCATATCCCAACAAATCCTCAAATGAGTTTCCTATAGAAATTTGCAATCCTATAAAAAATTCGCAACATCCATGACATTTAGAGATGTGAGCCAATCCACTATCACATTAACTTTCTTTGAATCAAGTACAATGTACTCTAGACACCATGAAGCAAAGGTGTTCCCTTATTGCATTGAATAGTATCACATTCGTCCACAAAGGTGCGAATGTCCTATTTCATACCGTCCCAGAAGAAAGAACATTTGACTCATTCGTAAGTTTTGGTAAAACCTGAATGACCCGTGGTAGGTGAAACATAAAACTAAGAGAGCACCGTAGATTTAAGGGCTGACTATTTGCTTAAATATAGGAGACCTTTATAGTGAAACTCGTCATTTTTCCAAGATTACCCTGGAGCAACTTGGGGATCTTGTTGCAGTTCTTGGATTAGGCCAGAAATTTTGGGGCCTTGCAATCATTTTTATCAAACATCCTGAAGCCAGTCGACGACGAGTAATGAGAGGGAAAAGTGGGACCCTTCTTCATATTTCCTGGAAAGAGCATCAACCACCACATTTTCTTTTCCCTTCTTTTAAATGATCTCATAATCATATCCAAATAGCGTAGTCAACAAGTTTTGTTGCTCAGGGGATGAAATCCGTTGTTCCACGAAGAACTTGAGGCTTTGATGATCCGTTTTAATTTGGAAGCGTCGTCCCAATAGATAAGGACGTCAGAGATCCGTTGCATGCAAAATAGCCAACATTTCCTTTTCATAGATCGACTAGCCCAAATGTCGCTCCAATAATTGTTTGCTAGTGAAAGCTAAAGGTTGTCCATCTTGCATAAGGACTACCCCGATTCCTCTCCGTGATGCATCACATTCCAAAACAAAGGTCTTGGTGAAGTTGGGTAGGTCCATTACAGGTGTAGTGCACATAGCTTCTTCCAAGGCTTGGAAGGATTGATCACCGGTTGGAGTCCAACTGAAAGCATTCTTTTTAAGGAGAATTGTTAGAGGAGTCACGATTTTCCCATAATTCTGAACAAACTTGCGATAATAGTCTGTTACACCTAGGAAAACACGGAGACTTTTAAGAGTTTTAGGAAAAGGCCAATTCTGCATAGCTTCAATTTTCTTAGGATCCACTCGTACACCATCCTTGCCAACAATATAATCCAGGTACTTTACTTCAAACACTCGAAAAGCACATTTAGATTGTTTGAGGAAAAGTTTGTGCTTGGAGAGGAGATAGAGAACTTGATCAACACGAGTGAGAGGGGCTTATTAAGTTTCACTATAGATTAGAATATAATCAAAGAAGACTAACACGGTGATGGAGGAAAGGATGAAAGACATGATTCATGAGATTTTGAAAAGTGGATGAGACATTACAGAGATCAAAGGGCATGAACAATAACTCATAGTGGCCCTCATGAGTGCGAAATGTAGTCTTGGGAATATCTTCCTCTTTCATACGTATCTGGTGGTAGCCAGAACAGAGGTCAAGTTTGGTAAATTATTGAGCCCCACTAAGTTCATCCAGAAGGACATCTATGACAGGAATGGAAATCTCTCTTTGATGGTAAGTTTGTTGAAGCAACAAAAATCAGGACACATGCACCAAGTGTCTTCCTTCCTGAGGACCATGACAATAGAGGAAGAATAGGGGTTGGTACAAGGACGGATAACATATGTTTCTTGCAACTCTTGGATAATTTTCTAAATTTCATTTTTTTAGCAAAGGGATGGCAATAAAGACGCAAATTGGGAGGAATACTACCCGAAATTAAAGGAACAGAATGGTCATGATCGTCACGTGAGGGGTTAAAGCCTTGGGGAGTTTGGAAAAAAGTGTGATTTTGGGAAAGGATAGATTGAAGGTTGGGGTGCATAGATGGAGACTCAACTACTTGAATGGAATGGAGTTGGGCAATGATGTCAGAATGACCTTTTTTGAATAACTTTTCCATGCGGTGGAAACTGATGATCTCCAGAGAGTCTATTGTAATGCCTTGGAATTTATAATGTTGGTCTTCTTGTTGGAATAACATAGTCAAATCATTAAAATCTATGGTTAAGAGGCCTAGATTGCGTAGCCATTCAACACCAAGCACAACATCACAACCACCCATGTCAAAAGTAGACATATGAGATTTCTCAAGTTATAATGACCAATTTGTAGGCGCACATTTTCACAATGCCCCCCCACATTTCATTAAACCACCCTTCGTGGTCATGATTTGAAAATTGTTGATAGCACATATATAACAATTGATTTCTTATGCACGGCAACGATGAATGAAGGTATGAGTGATGTCATTATTAACTAAAATGATGACTTTCATGTGCTTAATGTAACCAATCAATTTGAGGGTTTGTGGAGCCGAAAAACCAATGAGAGCATTCAACGAAATATGTGGTTCAACTTCGAGAGGATGGGAGGGTGGCGTAAGATCATCTTCTTAGGTTAGTGTTGCCTCAGGTGAAACCTCAACATATTTATGAGAAACATCCTATGAAATGGCCTTTAAATAATTTTGTTCTTTACACTTGTGCACAGGAAAGTATTTCTCATCGCAATTATAGCAAAAGACCATTCAGTTGGCATTCAACCATTTACAGCTATGTTAATTTTGGACCCTGAAAGGAGAGGCCAAATGGGTAGGATTTGGGGGTCAAGGGCGAGGAATAAAAGGGTTTTTTGTTCTAGTAAAATATGACATGTTGTTCCTCCTTGGTGTATTTAGTTGCTTACAACCAAGTCTAGGGGTGAGCCATGAGGACCTGGGCTTGGATTTGATCCTTGAGGCCACTGATAAAACATTCCAAGAAGAAGGCATTTGTCATACCCTTCATTCAGAAAGCCAAGTGCTCAAAGGCAACGATAAAATCTTCCATTGTTCTAGACTGTTTCAACTTAGTCAAACGACCTAAATGGTGGGTATCAATGTCAAAGCATTCATAAAACTCAGCAACAAATTGTGTCCAAGCAACATATCCTTGGCGTGCATTTATATGCCATTGCCACCATTTGCATCGTTCCCGATCCAAATAGATAACGTTGTAACGAAGCTTGGTCAAGTCATCGGTAATGCCATGTAGGGAAAAATAGTGTTTCATCTAAGTGACCCATGTTGGATCTGAGCCATCAAATTTCTTCACCTCAACCCTGGGAATATGAGGGTCACGATTGGAATGAAAGTTCGAAGGATTGGAAGAGTCAACACCTTCGACTTGGGGGTTCGAGCTAGAGGAGGAAGCAACCTTGGATAGGAATTGTTGGAAAGCAAAGTGGAGTTCTTCTATTCGGATAGAGAGTTGTTCCTGGATGTGGTCATTCTGACATGAATGGTAGTGGTGTCATTATTCAATTTCTGATTGGTTTCGTCTTGGCGAATGGGGGCCATTAGAAGATGATTGGTGGTTCCGCGGACAAAAAGGCAGATAAGTGATATATACCACTATGATCAAGGAAACGAGAGGAAGCTAATGGGATAAGTGCCAAATAAGGGTGTCGAGAAGGAGTCGGGTCCCTAGGAATAAAAGGATTGAAAATGATAGGTACCACTGCGATCAGGGAAAAGAGAGGAATCCAATGGGATAAGTGCCAAATAAAGGTGTCGAGAAGGGGTCAGGTCCACAGAAAAAAGGCTTGAAATGATAGGCGCCACTGCAATCAGGGAGATGAGAGAAATCCAACAGGATAAGTCTCAAATAATGGTGGAGGAAGGACCCAAACTCTTTACTCCGAAGTTATACTCCAATCTTAATAATACTACAGCGTTTAAATGCCAAAATTCTTAATAGGAAAAAATGTGTAGTAAGTTTGCAACAGAATGTAAGAGGAAAGGTTGTGCAACCACAATGTCCTTTTTGTTCCTTCTCTAGTGTGTTACCCCGGTTAGGGTTTACAAAGTGCTTATGGACAAAGGTTTTTCCTGTGCTATAGCTCTCTGATATACGTGCGAGGTCAAACAGTAGTACTCGGCCCAATACCTCAGGTCACCAACTAAGGAAGCTCGACCATACCCTTGGTCATACTATCTGATTACCTGTTGGCCCTCGACCAAGTTTTGGGGAAACTTTGGCCAGTTTTGGAGGTTTTGGCCCACTTTTGGACTTCGACATGCTGATCAAAGTAGGAGCACCCAGGCGGAGTTGAGATCGCGGATCTCACCTATTTTGAGGGTTATGTGGACCCAGTAAGGGGACCTCTAGGGTTTTGTAACGGGTTTATGAGATGTCATCCCATGGGTTCTCCCCATGTTTAGACCCTATTGTAAGAGTTTGTAGAGTATAAATAAGAGGAATGTATTGTAGAAGTAGTAGTTATGTGTGCGTCGAGGCTTTGTGCTCGACTGTGATTTTGTAGATTGTGCTTAGTGCATGTGATGCTCAGTGCGAAGCATGTGCTAAGTGTTGTGATAAGAGATTGTGGCTCTGTGCATTTGATCTAGTTTTGGAAGGTAGAGAAGGAGGATCTAGCACTTAGTGTGCAAATCTCCTGTCTTGTGCAAGTTCGACTCTGTAGCTTAGTGCACATGAGTGACTGGATGTAATATTTTGCCGAATAATAAAAAGGCGAAGCGGTTTGTGGACGTAGCCCCACCCTAGGGTGAACCACATATATCTGGTGTCTCATGGTTTGCTTTGTGCGGTGTCTTTTATGTTATGAATTTGCTTAGTGCTTTGATTATAATGTGTAATGAATGTACATTTTGTTGCTTAAGTACTTTACTTATGTTAAAGGGTAAATGAATGTTAGACTTAACTCACAGTGCTAAGTGCTCAGAGTGCATAATCACTTGTTGTTACTGCGCTTATCCATCTTTGATTTTGCTCTGCGGTGTTAATTAGGTTAGTAAACTAATGCATGTTCACTTCCTAAGCGTTAATAGAATATTTTGTGAAGTGCTCTTATCACAGATTCGTGTCCCGGCCTGGTTACAGACACCTGCGTCCTGTAACCCCCCCTGCTTATACCTCGGGTGAGACTTCCCTGCTTCGCAGGTGTTGTCGAAAGCGCCGGTAGTCGGAGTTTTGTTGGTGCGTTGTTAAGCGTTGAACCCTAGGTCTGCCCCTGTGCCTACAAATGGTTATGTTGTCGGGACCTGAAACTGTGATTGTTGGGAACTGAAGTAAAGTAAAAGAAAAGCTCAGTGCATGGGTCTGCTGCTGAAGTGCGCAGTACTCTACTTGACATGCGAAGATTTGTGCCAAGAAAGTAGGTTGTTCTGAAGAAAAGAGGTAAGACTCTAAAAGAAGCAAGATTTATGCTTTGGTAAGCGAAAGATAAGTGAAAAGTTTTGTTTTGAAAGCATGAATTTAAGTATGTTTAATAGATTATGTCATACTCTGAAGGCTAGGGCGCAGTTGAAAGAAAGAGTTGATTTGAGTAAATTTAATGGAAATGAAGAAAAATATTTTATTTTATTTTGTACTGGGGGAATCGGCAACAAGCAGTTCTCGTACTCGCGTGACACGGGGTCGATACCCGTTGGCTACCACTATAACCCCAGGTGCAACCACCCAGCCCGCAAGAATGGCGCACAAGTAAATCCGGGTGAGAATCGAACATGAGACCTCTTTACAAATTTCCTTCCATTTACACGGCACTTGCCAATCCATCTACACCCATGCAGGCTAATGAAGAAAGATATGTTATTCCTATGCATAGAAAGAGTTTTTGGACTAATAAGTGGATGTAGGAACCTAGAAAAAAAAATTGCAGATTGCAGGTCCAACACTATGATCCTAGGGGAAGTGCGCAGTAAAGAAAAGATTGGGGAACATTTAAGAGAAAAAGAGGATTGACTTTGTGTTATAATTGTAGAAGGTCGAGACATCTTGCTAAGGAATGCCCTGGTGTAGGCCCTATTTGTCTTTGTTGTAAGGTTGTTGGTCATGAGGTTAAGGATTGTCCAAGGATTATTGCTAAAGTTGAAGGGATGAACATAAGACAAAAAAATTATGAAAAGAGTCAAGAGACTAAGGGTATGTTAGAAGCTCATAAAAAGAAAAGGTCAGAGGAAGTCCAGACTATGTTATTACAATTGGAAGAAACGATGGATGCTCATAAAGATGTGAGTTTACCGGAAACCCTGAAAGCAAAACAACGCATAAGTGCAAGAATAGAAGACTTCGACATAGACTGTATAGTCTTGGATGAAGAAACACAAGTGAATATTATGACAGAAGAAACTTGGGAAGTTTTGGGAAAGCCTACTGTGGTACCTTCTTTAGGAAGGATAGGCTTGTTTGAGGGCAAGATGATAACTTTATGTGGAAGAGTAACTACTATACCTATTATTGTTCATGGAACATCGACTGAAGAAGAAATTGAAGTCATTAGGTTTGTTTAGGACAGCGCCCCTTTCCCACTTTTGTTAGGTAAAACTTGGATAGAGACGGATCGGATCAAAAGGAAAACAAAGGAAGAAGCTACAGAAAATAAAAAAGCAAGAATTAAGGGATCTCGAACAACTAAAATAGACCAACTAAGAGAAGAACGAGAGGATAAGTCGAAGCAACAGAGCAAAATAACAACGCAGGAGGGACAGAAAGCAAAATAATTAGCTATCAAGGTTGAAAGAATGAAAGAAGGCTTGAAGGACCTATCTATCCAAGAGAGAAGTGTGCCCCCTCAGGAGGTGTTAAAAAAAGGGATATTAACTTCAAACCCTTTAAGGGTACCTCAACAGTGTGAAGCCACTATGCCAGGGGAAGATAAGAATAAAAATGGAAAGAGGATTCCAAAAACAGTTAAAGAGTCTCAGATAACAGGAAAGAAGGCAAGGAAGCTCAATAAAAAGAAGGCTAAGTTGGAAAAGCTACAAGAAGTTATCGGGACCAGATGGAAGACTTCGCAAATTGAAACCTCGCAGGAAGCAGGTTCGCAGGGTTTGAACCTCGCTGGAACAGCAGGTCCGCGCAGATTTGGACTTCGCCCTGGCGAAGTTACATAACCGTTGGAGGCACCTCGATCGTTAAAATGACGCTCCAGAATGGTTAGGAAATGCATTTATGGGTTCAAGGACTGCTTTTGGACGTTGAGACTGCACCATAATGGCTAGATTTACATTAATGGAAGGATTTAACTATAGTTCATGTCCGTTGGAAGATCCTTCACGACCGCCCCGCTTATTTAACTCGTCGATCGTTGTGTTGGGACCACTTTTTGCTACCCGTGACTGACTGAGATAAGTCGAGAATTGTCCAAGTGTCGAACTGAGCTTCCTGTCTTTATCTGAAAGTATACCCCGCCTATCTATTTGTCTACCCACTGTTTGTTAAAAGCTAGAATGTCAGGCGAACCCAGCGACTTGGAGAAGTTTGTCTAGGAAGTTATTAGGAAAATCATGGCCGACATACCAGTATCTAAAGGTATTCAAGCGTCGTTGACTAGGGGACTGCAGGCTTCCCCTTCGACCAGACGTCATTCCACACGCATCAACCTCGTCACTGAACAGAGAAGTAAGCACCGCAGTAATCTGGCTAATGCGAAGCAGATCCCATCAATCCTGCCTGAGTATATTTCGCCTCTAGCCGACGTTGTTAATCGCGACAGTATCCCCCATGATTTCGAATACTCCGTGTCCACTGCTTACATTCCAAAAGGAATTCGCATAGTAGGGAGTCAGTTAGGGCAGATCATGTTGTTGAAGCACAATGACTTCAACTTAGGAGACTAGAAGAACTATGCCATGCTAGCTCCTCACCATTACTGAACGAAGACAACCGGAAAGAAACCTCGCCTCATCCTGCAGCCATGGATCAAGGGGTTGGTGCAGTCAACCGTATTAAACGTAATGAATATTCTGCATTTTGGCAGACACCAGGAGGTTAACGCTTGCGTTAAACTCCTTCTGTCGTACTATCATGGTGGATATCTATGGCTTGACAGAAGAATTACTGTGGATCCGACGCTGATCCACCAGATCACAGGCTTAAGCTTCAAGGGTCACCCACAACAGTTTTATCCAAGGAAGACCTCATACCGATCTTTAGCACAACGCATCAAAGAATCGTATGAAGAGGTAGAAAAGGGGAAGCGAGGCTACAAGGTAGCATCCATACAGAATGGTGCAGTACGCCTTGCTTGTCAACTCTTAGCTGGCAAGCTAGTGAGAAAGAACCGCCCCACACAGGTCACCGGGTTCGTAGTGGACCTCGCAGGAAAGTGGGTGGAGTGCCTGCAGATGAACTAGGCGAACTACCTCGTCAACGAGTTAGAAAAAGATTGTCGCGAAGCCCAGGACTTAGGATATGAGTTTCACTACAATTGGTTGATCATCCTGATTGCATTTGTGGCTTGGCAGATGCCTGAAGGAGCTACTTTCCCAGAGATTGAACCTACGGAGCCCCTGGCCACTCAATGTTCCACCCTGTGGTATACCAATGACATGACGAAGCAATGGCAGTCTAATGCCGTGTTTCACAGATATTATCAACAGTTGAAAGTCGCCATTGAAGCATTCCCTCATATGACACCGCGTACCCTGCATCAGTTCCGACCCACTTCCGCGTTGATCCCCACTTCATTTACATCACCGCGCGAAGAGATGAGCACCAGGAAAGTTTGCATTCATATTATAAACTCGTGGATGAAGGTATGGAACAAATTATAAAGGAGTGACCAAAAGCATTTCTTGTACCTGTCGTCGATGCAGAGTTATCTGACACTCATACTATAGGAAGCCCAATGATTACGCGAGTTGAACATGTCGGACAACCCAGTGGGATGAAGAAGCAAAGGGAATGCAAAAAGCAGGTTGAAGTCCAGGACATAGAGAGTGACGAAGAGGAAGAAGAGGAAACCCATGGAGATAATGGGTCTGGCTCGCCAAGAGGAGGAGAAAACGAAGCAGGACGAGGAGGAGGAGAAGACGAAGCAGAAGGACAGGAAGGAGGACATGAAGAAGCAGAAGAGCAAGGAGGAGGCAAAGCTACACCACCTGAAGACCCCCTCGTTGTGACAGTGACCCCACAAAGAGGAAAGTTACTCAGAAGAAACCTTCAGCAAGGAAGAAGACGCGCGCCAATACGCCACAGTTGGAAGCCACTCTCATCGACGACGACATAAGTCTGCTCTGCGGAGCTATGTAGGACGCCTCTGAAGACATGTTGCGTAGATACGAAGAGAAACAAGTGGAGTTGTATGAGAAGATTGAGAGGGAATTGAAGGAAGTGCATCAGGTTGTTTGCTTGGTCCGCGCAGTGCCTATTGCACTGTCTGCGCCTTCCTTATCACAGCTTGCAAACTTGGAGGAC
>ML874469.1:0-18972 GCA_009831015.1 Picea engelmannii | reverse complement strand
GGAAGAAATAGGGAGAGTTGTGGCAGTTAATGGGAAGGCTAAAACCCATGAACCATCATTTTCCCTTCCTCAACCTTCTCTCCTATTTTATTTTATTTTATTTTTGTTTCTTAATATTATATTTTCTTATATTTTTTCTTGTTGTCCTATTCAACGTTTACATTGCATTGATTTACATAGTTTGCTAACCTTTAGATATTGTTGAATTTATCTTATAGGTATTGAGTCTTACAACAATTCGTTGGCTTGGATCACACCTCCCCATTGAGAGGATTTTTGGTCTCCAAAAGATCAAAGGAAGCCAATTTGGATCAATTTTCTTTATGTCAGCTTCTTTAGAATGTGGCTTTGACTTTGGCTCCTGGCTATAGATTTGAGTTTGGCTCTAGTCCTAGCTATGGAATCATCAAACATTACATTATGGGCAGAGGTTAGGGAAATCAACCACAGGGTTGGAAGAATTGAGGAATATAACATTTAATTAAAGAGGAAGCTAAATGAAAATAAGGAACAAGACATAGTGCACAACCTCCCTAACAACACCTTACACGTAGATATTATTGATCTTAAAGAGGATATCAGGGCTGAGCATAATTATTTCAAATAAGAAGCATAAACACACATTAAATCATGGGCATATGTTGTTAGAGGCAGGAATGTTCCTCCCCCNCTAGCAATAATCGAGGAGGTAGTATAAGCTAAACTCATGGAAGAAAGAACTAGGCAGGCATGGGAACTAAATCTCAAGGTGAGAGGGATCCCTCTACCTCTTCCCTACTCAAACCCCATGGTGATAGGAACCTCATTTATTAGGGACCATTTGTACTTCCAGGATGTGACTCTTGATATATTTTGGATGGGTTTGACTCCACTCTCTTTATTCGGTTCAGGTATGCAACTGATCGACTTCAGGCTCTCAGGGCTAAGAGAAAGTTTTTTTCTCTTCCGAGTAAGATCTTCCTAGATGAAGACCTCACTAGATCACAGGTTGTGAATCTCAAATGATCCATGGAGTAGGTTACAATATCATGCTAGGAAGGTAAATGGGCAGTCATCAGGAAACTCAGAGAAGTCATCAGGGACTCTTTCCCACCTGGGTGGGTACTATGATCCGGGGCTTCCAAATGAAAGGCCCGCTAGGAGAGATGACTCCATCAGTTGTTGGAATGAAAATGGGTCTTTTTTTTCATCACCGGGCCTACTATATGATTCTCTTGGGTCTTCGGACATACTATTCATTACCCAGATGCATGAGAGCATTGTTCAACCTCTCCCAGACATTACATGATACCATTAGTTATCAGCATGTATACAAGAGATGAGGAGTTTGGATGGCATCAAAGGTTCAAATGGAGTTTTTTTCTTTGTTATAGATTCCCTCCGAAGCAATATTTATTTGGTCACCAAAAATGAGTTTGCTAGGTTTATGTGGGTTCATGTTCGGGGTGTTTCCCCCCACCCAAGGGACATTTATGTCATTGTATGTTACTTCCCTCTGGCATATTCATCATATTCCATTCATAATGGGCCTAACATGGACCCCTTTATAGATGTGTATGGTGACATCACCTAGTACATGGTGGTTGGAGAGGTGGTTATCCTAGGTGACTTCAACTCTCGCACCAGAGCTCTCCATATATCTCTCCACGATCGAGCAAATGACATGTTCTACATCGAGTAGATTGATCCAAAGTCATTGGGGCTTCACCAAATGTTTGATGATGCATTGGGACCTCTCATAGCCAGTGGTCAACACCTTTTACACTTAGGATAATCTTAAGAGTTTTTTATCCTAAACGAGCTCCCATGCTTCCCAAATTCTCATTTTTTCACATGTTGGCCTCATGGAGGAGGGGCGAGTGTGGTGGCATACATCATATATAGCCACAAATTACTCCCATTTATTCATCATTTTTATCTTTCCCCCATCCTCCTCGTGGACCATGCTCTTCTTTCTTTCTCTCTATGAGTTGACACCCCCCCTCCTACCACACTCTGCACCATATTTTGATTCAATGAGGGGGGCCCGGACACCTTCTCCACCCACCTCTAAAAAATGCTCCCCTCTGAGACACAATTCTCCTTAGTTGACTATGCATCTACCAAGTATAATTGTCTCTCATCTATGAAATGTTCACGTCCTACCCTCACTCCACCTACTTCACGTCCCAAAAGAACAAATCTTTCCCTATGAATTGATGGTATGACGAGGAATGCAAGGTCCTCCATGCTAGCTTAGGCATGCATTCACCCATGATCACCCCTCCTATCCTAACCTCAAAGCTTCCTATCACCATATCTTGCATCGCAAGAAACACCTCTTTGTCCCTAAGAGAAGACATGGCTTATATAATTCTCTCACTCCCCTAAAAAATTTTGGCATACCATGCTCCCCTAACTCTCCCCCCTTTCATTCAATCTAGAACCTAGATCCTTATCTTCTCATGTATCCACTCTCTCTGATATACCTAGGCAGTCCAAAATTTGGGTTACTTCTCTACCCTCCTCATGTTTGTTATTTTTGGATAGGGACATGAGGCAGGTCGTTTAGGTGATGAACAACAACCAAGCAGTAGACAAGGAAGGTTTCTAGGAATATTTCTTTAAGCATGGTCTTTGTTCTATAGCTTCTCACTTTGATGATATCTTCAACCATGTGGTCTATACAGGTTTCCCTTCGGCATGGTCACATCACATCATTCACCTAATACACAAATCAGGCCCCAACTCAGATCCCAAAAACTACAGGATGATCATGGTGGGTCATACATTATTGAATATTTATGTTATGGTTCTCCATATATTTAAGCTCTCTAGTGAGCTTGAGGGTAGACACCTTATAGCTAGAGGGAAGGCATGATTCATACTTTCTCATCAGACCATTGATCACATCCTTACCCTTTGGGCCATCATTGAGGAGCCACGACAATGGTATTTGATAGTCTATTGTTGATTTGTATATTTTGGGAAGGATTTTGAATTCGTCTCGAGAGAAGCACTATTCTATAGGCTTAGAGACATTGGCATATCCCTGACCCTACTGACTGCCATCATGCACCTATATGAGTCAGTTCTCAGTTGTCTCTACACAATTCACGGGATATAAAATTTCATTAGGAGTACCATTGGGATTAAATAAGGTTTCCCCATGTCCCCTACATTGTTTGGGATTTACATTAATGAGTTAGAGGTCTTTTTTCATGAGCATATCTAGGAAAGCGATGGATTCCTCCTCCATTAGGTTATGAAATCCATCTTGATTTTTGTTGATGATGTGGTCCTCCTAGCCTCATATCCAGAGGGACTACAAAGATATTTAGATTCCTTAGATTTATTCAGTGACCTTCGACATTTGACATTCAACCTGGGTAAAACCAAGGTTGTGATCTTCAAGGGGTTGAAGAAATCCATAAACCTTCATTTCTTCTTCAAAGGGAAGTAGATTGAGATAACCGACACATACACATACTTGGGAGTACAATTCTCTAGAAATCACTTTAGTTTGCGATAAACCCTCTAGCCCTGGATCACTAAGGCTACAAATCTTTATCCCTTCTCAAGAGACAGTGTTTGTGTCACCACTTTCAAGACATCTCATCCAAGATGTCCCTCATGGACTCCCTTATCCAACCCATGGTTCTCTATGGATCAAATATTTGGAGGCCTTCATTACTGGAATTCGATTGGGCCTTAGTTGAGAGAGTCCATACTCTTCTCCTCCGGTGCATCATTACATGCAAGTAGATAGTTCCTCAGAACATCATCCTAGCATAGTTTGTAGCTCGCCCCTTCTAAATTGAGACAATGTTCATATTTTTCTCTTATTTGCATTATATCCAGAGCTTAGCAGACTTGGAAAAGGGGTGAGATCAGTACCCGTACTTGGCCTACTGCTCATTTGAGATTATTTCCCTCTCTAACTCTTTGGGATGGGCTTGATGTTGGTTCACGGGGGTTTCATATATTTTAGAGTCCATGGGAATTCATATAGATCATCTTCCTTCATTTATACATTCTTTGGATGCACTTGGTCATCTTCTACTAATAAGATAGGTTTTGAACAATATCATTAGGGATGAAATTTGCATGCAGTTTATCTGGATCACTTGGGTTAACCCTCCTGGTGCTTATGCCCAAAGATGGCCTTTTACACAAATCACTTTCTTGGGGCTTAGGGATGAGTTCATTGTTCGACCACATTATACATTCTACCATTGGGTGCACTCTCTCTAGATTTTGTTAGGCCAATTCTGAGTGGGCTCCCATAAACTTTGAGCTTAGACAAACCACTGGATCAATCAACCAGATAAGATTTTACCAGTTTAGACAGACCACCAGATCAATCAACTAGAAAGGATTTGTCATCTATGTCAACTATAGGAGGTCGAGACTAAGTAACACTTTCTTTTTCTCTACCTTGTCTAATATGAAATCAAGGGGCAGATTTATTGCTTATTCAGGGGGGCACAAACCCTCATTGGCTTCTTCAACTATCCCTATCAATGGTTCTTAGATTTATACATACAAGAGGCCCTCGGGTTTAGATCCAATACTCTTCAACCTCATATAATACAATATCATATTCATCTGATCACCTCCTCCTTCAAAGTGTTTCCTTCTATTAGGGGCACCAAGAGATGAATCGAAACCAACACAAATCCAAACTTTAGATCGGTCAAAACCCATGGGACCTTCCTCCATCCCATGATATTTTAGTGATAGGACCAAATTAAATCCCTTCCCAAGAGATAGATGAACTCCCTAGGCCTCATTAGGGTACTACCTCTTTTAGTCAATAGTGCGGAGGACAATTCAAGCATCCCACCAGATCCCCCTCTAGACAACCCACTATACTTAGTTTTCTTCATTAGGCTTTGGATGATAGCAGAGATGGGTCCATTCCATAACTAACCTATTCCATCACCTCTAGTTCTTCTCATTCCTGGATCTTCTCCTACAATGCATCTCCTTGCATGAGAGGGTATTTTTTCTCAGGGTCGAGGGTTCTTCATGTCCCAACATAGATCTCACTATCTATGGCTTTACCTTATCTCATTTTACTTTCATTTTTGTTTCTACATATTGCCTTTGTAGGAGACCTTTTGGTACTCCTTCTTTGTAATGACATCATGGTATTTAGTAGTCCCTTTGACCCATTTTTATGGTCACTATCCAAGCATTAATAAAATTATCTTATCTTGTCTTATCTATCTTGTTGTTTCCTTTCTTTTCCTGCAATACATAGGTTTTCTCACTGATTCTCAACTTTGAGAAATATCCATATTCAAACTCTACACTAGGCATCCATTCCCATATCCCTCTCAGTATTGGAGGCGATCCATCTTGGCATTCAATGAATCCAAGTTTAACATTGGTATTCTTGATTAGTGTGACACCAACAAGTAATTCCATCATGTAAAAATCCCACAAGAGGAAGTATGTCCCTCCTTCTCTTGGTAGGATTAGTTGCTTCTTGGCATGGAAACAACCCTCCAATGCTTGCAAGCACATCGTGGATTTTTCAATAACTCTCCCAAGTTCATTGATCTCCATGCACATCTTCAAGATGGGGTTATTTAGATCCAATACCAGAAACAAGAAATTGATCGTGGCTTCCCTTGGCATGAACCTGTTGTTTGTCTTGTTGGTGTTACTAACCTCCTCTGATGTTATATCTCCTTGGATAGATTTTTCTCAGTATATTAGAGATGGAGACAAATTTCCATCTTCTTGAATCTTCACTCTTTATATAAAACTAAGGAACTAGAAGGGCTTCCCAACGGGTTTGTCTTTGACCTCTTTTTGGGATCTAAGTTCAAGTTCTCAAAGTTATCCTTGTTGTTGTTTTAGGAAAACAAATAGGTCTAAATTTCCTCCTCTTAAATCTTCCTTCAAACTTATGATTGGATGTTATTTTTAAGGTGCCCTTGCAAGTGTTTTCATAAATGATGTTAGCACATGAAAATACCTTAAAAACATACAATATTCCTCTAGATCTTTTAACTAATTTACAACTGATAGAAAACTAATCATACGTGAAAAAAGAACACATATTTTTTTGGTCAACATGATCCTGGAAAAAAAACCCCAGGGAAAACCAATTTGAGATAGATGTATATATATATGGAGTGCTAAAAGAAAAGAGTACAACAAGGAAGATAAATACAAAGGAACCTGAACTCCTTGCAAGCTCCTCTAAAGCTATGCAATAGGTTCCTTGAGGAATGCACCCCTAGAAGAGTGTGCTCCCTTCTCCCTTGAGACTAGTGCACCCTTGACGTTTTCTTGGTTTTTTGAGAAACCCTTGCATACAAAACTCTCTTTGTATGTTGCCTCAAACCTACACCAATCAGATCTTTTTTTGTTTCCCTCCAGCCTGTACCTACTAGCTTGCGCCCCTACTCCAAGGATGTGCCCTCCCACTAGAAATCATACACACACTCGATGAAAGAAGATCTAATCAAGCTAGCACCCTCCATGAACAAGTGCACCCAATATTTATCCTTCAAACCCTCTCTCACACTTCTCTTATTCATTCTATAACTCAAGTGAACAATGAATTCCTCTTTTTCCCTATGCACCCCCCTAAGACTTCATTAGGCCAAACCTAGAGATAAATGGATAAGATAATCTCTATCCATCTCTAATCCATGGGTGAGATCCCATCTCAAGTATATCACTTAGAAACCCACTTTTGGTTAAGTTTCCTAAGTTTGATTTATGTCCCTTAATTCACCCACAAAGTGAATTAATAGTCACTTTTTCCTTAAGTGACAAATTTCACCTTTTTGACTTAGGATAAAGTCAATGTGAAATTAGACATAAAGTAAAGGGTACAAATTTCAAATCATTTCCCTCGTGTGGTTATAGATACACAACCACAATGGGACCACTTCCCAAGGTACACCAAAACTCAACACTCCCTCTTACCGAGGAAAGTGTTTCTCGCAAAGCCCATCGTGTCTTTGAAATAGACATACTTGCCCCTTGGCAAGGCCTTGGTGAGAATGTATGCCACCTACTCATTAGTCAGAATATACTAAAGTTAAAATACCCCATGTTGAACCTAGTCTCTTATGAAATGATACTTGATCTCAATGTGCTTCGACCTGTCATGAAACATTGGATTCTCAGAGAGTTTGATACAACTTTGATTATCACAATGAATGATTGTCAAAGACAACTCTTGGCCAAATAAACCAACCAAAAAATTACAAATCCAAATGGCCTCACAACTGGCCTAACTGGCTACCATGTACTCAGCCTTGGCTGAACTCAAAGATATTGACTTATGTTTACGAATGAACCAGGAAACAACTCCTAAACCCAACCCAAAAAAACACCCGGAGGTGTTCTTCCTATCAGTGGCACATTCTACCTAGTCTGATACTGTGTAGCCAACCAAACTCTCTCCATCCCCTGTGACATATTAGAAAGAAAAATCCATTGATCCTGCAATATACCTCAAAACATGTTTTTACCCAATCCGATGAACAATCCTAATATCCACCATGTATTGGTTGAGAGTGTTCACAGCAAAAAACATATTTGGTCTAGTGTTAACCAAATACATCAACGACCCAATCAATTTCATGTATCCCGTAGCATCCACCAACCCAAAAGCTAAAGCACTAAGATTCTTCTAGTTGGTGACCATAGGTGTAGACATGGGCATGAAGTCATCCATATGAAATCTACTCAAGATGTTTGTTGCATATTTCCCCTGTCCGAAAAAGATATGACCCTCCTCATATTGAACCTCGATGCCCAATAGATAGTGCATCAATCTAATGTGTATCATCTCAAACTTTGATGCAAGATCCAACTTGCACTCATCTACGAGATGCTCCACTCACGTTATGAACAATTCATCCACATACATTATGAGAATAAGTGTATCCTTGCCTCGAATGATATAGTAGATGTTAGGTTATGCCTCACTCTTCTCAAACCCCATCTGAAGAAAATAAGCATCTATCTATGAATACCAAGCTCTAGGAGCTTGCTTCATACCATACAATGCCTTTCTCAAAAGGCACACATGAGAATCTCCCTTCAACACCTCAAACCCCTATAGCTACTTTATGTACACCTCCTCTTCAATAAATTCATTCAAAAAAGTAGTCTTTACATCCATTTGATGTATCCTCCAACCCATCTATGTAGCTACAGTAACAATGCTCTGGATATAAGTGTATCTCTCAACTAGTGTAAACGTCTCATCATAGTCGACTCCCTCTATCTGAGATAATCCTCTCACCACAAATCGATCCTTGTGTTTCTCTATGTTTCCATATGAAACATGCTTATTCTTTTGCAACCATCTGGAAGTCATAGCTGACTTCCCCACTAACCTCGGCATCACCTCCCATACATCATTGTGCATGATAGATTCATACTCCTCCAGCATGGCCTCTCTCCAAACATGTTGGTCAACTACTTGCACAAAAGTCGTGGGCTATGAATCTATGATGCTTTTCACCATCTCCAATTAGGACCCAGGCCTCTCTAGTGTTTTGATCTCTCTGAACAACCTCTTGGGCTCTCCAACATTCTCCTTGGCTTCCTTTAGGGTCTCATGAAACCATCTTGGTTACCTCTTCCCTAGAGTAACCAAAGGAGAAGTGATATCTCCACACCCAAGAGTCTCAACCTCATATCTACTCCAAACACTCTGAGATATTGAAGTCTCTACACCCTCTCACCGAATACTCTACAACTATGATCCTGAGTACAAGGTGACCCTGTCACCCCTTAAACTAGTGCACTCGACACTTGAGGTTGTGTCCCCTCTTATGCATCACTATGAAACTACAGGACCTCCTCAACTCTATCTCTTGACTCGAGAGACCTATTGAAACACATACCCTCCTAAAATCTGACATCTCTTCTCACCACCACTTTCCACTGTGATAGAATGTATATCTGGTGGGCCTTTGGGACCTCTGAGTATCCAACTAAGATCCCATGTTGTGTTGTGGGGTCTAGCTTTGTCCTCTTCTCTAAGGGGACATGAGAGTATGTAAAGCATCCAAAAATGAAAATATTCTCAACTTTGGGTCTCCTCCTAGTGAAGGCCTCCTCAGGAGTCTTCCTCCTGAATACTCTATGGGGACTCTTGTTTTGTATATAAACTATAGAAAAATTATCCTCAACCCATAAGTATAAAGGTTGTGCTTGATCATGCAACATCAATCGTGTTGCACCTATAATGGCCATGTTCTTCCTCTCTGCAACCTCTTTATGATCGAGGTTGTAAGGCACAATCATATTCCTTCTGATCCTTTCCTGGGTACAGAAGTATACAAACTCTGTGGAGGCATACTCTCCTCCATTTTCTGACCATAAGACCTTTATCTTCTTTCCTGTCTGGTTCTCCACAAAATCTTTGAAATCTTGGAACCTCGTGAATACCTCACTCTTGGCCTTTAGAAAATAGATCCAGGTCTCCGTGGAGTGGTCATCTGTGAAAGTGATATAATACTCACAACCACTCAAGGATAGTTGAAACATAGGCCCACACACATCTGTGTGTATCAAATCTAGTATCCCAGCTGACCTATTGTCACTGCTGGAAAAGATAGCCTTGGTAAACTAACCAAGGGAACACCCTCTACACACATCCGGATGTTATGTGTTGAACTATGGAACTCTTGTCACAACCTCTCTTAGCCCTCAAAGAGCCCCATGATGTAGGTAAGCCATCCTTTGATGCCATAACTCACATAACTTATTGTTGTTTTCTCTACTCTCTAGCAAGGCATGTAGTGGCTGAAAAATAAATCTATATTGTTTTCTATCCCACTCCAATCACCTTCCCATAGGTGAGTCTGGACCCCTTAGGGTGTATCAGGACCTTTGTCCCTCTGAAGGACACCTCAAGACCCTTGTCCTAGAGGTTGTAAATTGATATGAAATTCTTCTTCAGCCCAAGGACAAACAACACATCTTTGAATGATATGGGTGGCATAGTATCCCTTTGAAATGTCATTGTTCCATGCTCAACAACCCTGAAAATGACGTCATCTCCAAGTGCAATATCCATATTGACCTTGTGATCTCTAAGATCAGTTAAGTTCTCTCTCGCACCCTTCATATGGCTCAAAGCTCCACTTTCTATATACTGTATGCTAGGTGTATTCTCAACTGAAACACAACAAATAAGGAAGGTACACTCCCTCTCAAACTGAGTTGTGAACTCCTCCTCATCTATTGTAGTTGTTGTACCACCCGACCTCTTCTTCTATCTATTGGGACATTGTCCAGCATAGTGTCCCATATTCTTACAAGAAAATCACTTCACTTTTATCATATCTCTATTCTTCCCACTACGACTCTCTTATGGCTTGGCCCCTCTCTTGGGAGCCTATCTAGCACCCTGGCCGGTCTTCTTCTTTCCCTTTGTCCAAAGATCAAGATACTCCTCACCCTATGCAATATGTTTTTTGCCTAAAGATCCAAATTTGCATCTCAACTCGTCCTGTACAAATTCATCCCAGAGTCTCACCCAACTGGGCATAGCCTCCCTGGCCACAATGCCTCACACAAAATACCCCCAAGGTTTGGGGAAGTCGTTTAAGGTTTTCCTAACCAAAACCATGGGATCCACAATCTCACCAAATGTCGCCAACTCATCTCAATTCTAAGTAAATATCCCGAGGTATGAGGTCATCGACTCTGATTTGAACATATGAATGCTCCTAAACTTCTCTTTCATAACCATATTTTGGATCTGATTAGGAACCTGGTAGAGTTTGAACAATGAGTCCCACATCTCAAAGGAAAACTCCTTACCTGTCAAATGAGGTATGACATGGTCTCTCACCGCATCACATAGTCCTCTTTTCCTTGGTGTTCTTCTTCCTAATATTTTCTACCAAAAATGTAGTAGTGACAGGAGGAAGAACCACTAGATCTTGAACTTTATCCCATAGTTCAAGATCCTCCAAGACAAACACTATTATGGTCTTCCAAGGGGACCAGTTGCTAGCTCCTACTAAACACTGAAGCCCATTGATGTTAAAACACTGCAAAACACTGAAGCCCATTGATGTTAAAACACTGCCCACTGAAGCCCAAATTGATGCTAAACATTGTGAAAGATAATAGCCTCACTCATGTACACACAGGTGTGAAAAGAGGTTGTCCACAACTGTCCAAAATATTCCAAAAACTATTCTCACTATATGCTCAACAAATCATCCAAAACTTAGCCCTTGGGCTCTGATACCATGTATAAATATGAGGAACCAGAAGGTCTTCCCAATAGGTTTGTCTGTGACCTCTCTTTGGGCCCTAATTTTAAGTTCTCAAAGATATCCCTTTTTTTTTAGGACAACAAACAAGTCTGAATTTTCTCCTTTTAAATATGCCTTCAAACTTATGTTTGGATTCTCTTTTTAAGGTGCCCTTGCAATTTTTTCCGTAACTGATGTTAGCGCATGAAAATACCTTAAAAACATACAATACTCCTCTATATATTTTAACTAATCTATGTCTGATAAAAAACTAAGCATACGTGAAAAATGAACACATAGTGTTTTTGGTCAACATGACCCTGGACAACCCCCACCCGAGGGAAAACCAGTTCAGATAGATGTTTATATATGGAGTAATATAAGCAAAGAGTACAACAAGGAAGATGAATACAAAGGAACCTGAACTCCTTGCAAGTTCCTCTCAATCTATGTAATAGGTTCCTTAAGAAATGTGCCCATAGAAGAGTGTACCCCCTTCTCCCTTGAGACTAGTGAGCCCTTGACTTTTTCTTGGCTATTTGAGAAATGCTTGCACACAAAAATCTCTTTGTATTATTCCTCAAACCTACACCAATAAGATCTATATTTGATGCCCTCCAACATGTGCCTACTAGCTTGCGCCCCTACTCCAAGGATGTGCCCTCCCACTAGCAATCATACACACACTCCATGAAATAAAATCCAACCAATTTAGCACCCTCCATAAACAAGAGTGCCCAATATTTCTCCTTTAGACCCTCTCTCACACTTCTCTTCTTCACTCTATCACTCAAGTGAACAATGAATGCCACCTTTTCCCTATGCGCCCCCTTAAGCCTTCATTAGGCCAAACCTAGAGATCAATGGTTAAGATCATTTGTACAAAAGTAAATGTTTAGACATAAAGTAAATGCTACAAAAGTCAAATCATTTCCCTCTTGTGGTTAGAGACACACAACCACAAGGGGACCACTTCCCAAGGTACACCAAAACTCTAACTCTCCACACTCTTCTCCTAGCTATGTGGTTTATGAGGTGAAGCTCTCGATGAAGTCACCAACACTTTGCTTTGTAATGACCACTCAAATTGTAGTGGTGGAAAAAGTTCTTGGTGATATTGTATGGATTTCTCAAGATATTCCTTCTCTCCATGTGCCTCTATGTTCATTATTAGATTGGATAATACTTCTCACCATTCTTCCTTTCAAATCAATCTGGCTTGTGGCTTACTTCTCCTAACAAGCTTCTTCATAATGGTATTTCTTCCTATAGAATGAGCATACCTCTAAGCACCAATAGTTGAGAGTGTTGTGGTCGTTCATCTTGCAGTTGTCATTAATATAATGTGATCTCTACTCTCTCATGTAAACATAATGCACTCATCTTTCCAGCCAACATGTATATGTATATCTTAGTAGTCACAAGGTGATAGAATTAGTAATTTAGCTAATACATTGCAACAATTATTTAATACACAACCTCCATCTATTCTAGACTTAGAATGAACGACTTGGGTTCTATAACTATGGGATTTCATTGATTTTATGTGCAAGAACAATTTGCTACAAGTGTGTGTACAAAAAAATATCAATGGCTATGAGAAGGTGTTATCCTAAAAAGATACTTGGATGTAGTTACCAAAACAACAACGAGATATTCATTTACAAGAAATCGCCATTGAATTAACCATCAAGGGAATAATTGAATTGTATTGTGTATATGTCATCACATTAAGCAGAACAAATGAAGAATAGAGTATGGATCTGAAATATTCATTCTTATAAGATGAAATTGAAAATAATAGACTCGTCAATAGACCATAAAGAACATATAAATTTTACCCAAATGGAAAACCAACTTCAAATGGGGCTCAATTTTTCATTTTGGGAATCTCTGGTACAAACAACTCTTGGCTCTCTATGCATCTCCCTCTCTTGGCCAAAAGACACATGGAGAATGAAAATGAAATAATAAATAGTGAGAGTTGGGGGTGGTTAGGGGAAGGCCAAAAACCATGACATTTCATTTCCCCTTCCTCAACCTTCTCTCCTCTTTTATTTTATTTTTATTTCTTTTAATTATCTTTTCCCCTCTCTTTTCCTTTTGTCCTATTCAACTTTTATATTGAATCGATTTACACAGTTTTCTAACCTTCAGAAATTGTTTAATTTATCTTACAGGTATTGAGTCCTATAACCATTTGTTGGTTTGAATCCATCTTAGATCACTATCAATGTCTGCATTTCTATCCCCATTACTTCATCCATCCAAGTGTCCTCTCCCCAAACCAATCTTGTTTGTTGAATTTTTTCTTTACACACCTTCCACTACATTTTCCAAAGTTGGTATGGCTTGAATATTTCTTCTTCCTAGCCTCAATAACACTTCCTTGGTCAAATAGTGTTGGAGGCACCTTCCCCTCAATGTGACCAAGATGTGGGAAAAGGTGCATGTATTGGTTTTTTGGTAGCTATCATCCACTTTTAGAAATTGACCAATGCTATTGTCAATTACCTTACTAAGGAGTTTCTCCTAGATCAATTGTAATAATATATTCTCCTTTTGCATGTCAAATTATGTGCTCCATCTCTTCAAATACAATGGTGTGTTCACCCAAAGCTAGTGAAATCTCAGAAGCTTCAAAGAATTTGATTTGATCTAAAAATGATTGTAAGTCATCCAAGTCAACTTAGATTCAGGCAACTAAGCCAAGTTGACTCACAACTATATTGACTTGACCTCTTGCTCAATTCGAAGGATCAGCTTGGTATCGAATCGGTTGAGTCAAAGCCTAACTCGATCGATTTGGTACCAAAGTATCCCTACTCGACTGAGTCGGTCAAGGCATGCTAAGGCTTGTTTTTGTCAATGATTTTGTTACAAATTTAGATAACCTTCCCATTTAAACCACTCTCCTCACTTAAATGACATATGATTTTGTCTCCATGTTGCCTTATAAACTTAATGTTTCACTTTTGGAGTGTTGGGGATGTATTCAAGTTGTCACTCAAGTGTGAAATCTTGTTCCTAGATAACTAAGGCCTCAAGTTTAATCTTATGGTGGTAATTCATTCCAAGTAATGTTAATTTTCTTATGGGATGGGGAAAACAAAACCCTCAAGCTAAGGAGTTGAAGACTAGGCATCAACTCAATTAGGCCTAAAAAATTGAATTGGATTCTTTCAATGTTGTTAAATAGAGTTTCTCTTGGGAAATTGGGCATCAACTTTCTAATTTGAAAAGTATCGAGCTCAAATATCTAAAATTAGGCACAAATTAAATGGCATTGTTTTCGCACAAACTTACACCTGTAAAGCCAAACTCCCAATTCTCAAGTGCAATATTTTGAAACCAAGAGAGAAGGGCCACTCTCACCTCACCGAGCTCTCTTTTGCTTCAAGCCAGCTAGTTGTAGGTCACAATTGTTGTAGGTTGAGAGTAAGTGGAAAAGAAAGTTTCAATAAGCAGTTCTAGAAATATTTTAGACTATAAAAGTAGGTAATTGGATATCTGGGACCAGTGTCTTTTCATTGGGAAATGGAGTCATAAAAGGAGCTAAGAGCAACGAGACTAGGGTTTAAACTTTCCATGGGTGTAAACCCTCTTACTCCCTGGAACAAAACTCTAACCAAGGAAATACCTGGAAAAAGGTGTTATGTAGAAGTTTGAAGTGAGAAAACTAGGGTTTAACATTTCCAGGGGTTTAAAGCCCCCTCTTACTACCTGGAACAAAACCCTAGCCAAAGAAATACCTCAAGGGTGTAGACCCTCCTAATTCTTTAGGCATGTCGTGAGGATTCCAACGAGATGAGAAAGACAATATGAAGGAGGGTGTAAATGCTCTTACTCCTCCAAGGGTTTAACAAGATTCTGAGTTCAACCAATCAAGATTCCAAGATACCATAAGAAGCACTTAGAATTGTAGCAATGTACCGAAAAATGCATGAAGAAACCCTAGCATCCCAAATTCATCCGTCAAGATCCCATTAAAACACCTTCAAAACAATATTGCATGAGATAAAATAATCCAAAATCAATTTCTTTATTATTGCATAACAAAACACTAATCCAAGACAGATGTTCCAAGAAAATTTCAGAACTCATAAAGGAAAAATCCCTCAAGAAGTGATGATGAAAATGATTGAGGTGCCTCTCTATTTATAGGGGAAAGGCTTAACTTCCTATTATATTAAAATAATAATTTTTTAAGCTAAAATTCCACTAATATATCCTAAGGAGGGAGTAAAAACCCTCTTCACTAATTAATTAATCAAAAAAATCAAAATTTGGGCTTTTAAAAGCCATACATCCAAAATCTAGGGTTGCAAAATACCTCAAAAGGTGACAGTTTCCTAAAAATGAGGAGAATAAGGGGTGTTGGTGCAACATCCAACCTACAAAGGCCCTTCATTGTATTCTTCCATAAGTAATACAACCATGTTCTAGACTTCAACCTCCTCAAAAGATGGGTTTCTTTGCCAAGAAACACCCCAGCGTTTTCAAAAGTAGGGTCAGTGCTACCAGTCATATTTGAGACCATAAGGTCGTATCTGAACTTCTTGTACATGTCAGCTCCAACAAATCATAATTTAATGCTTCAAAAAAAAACATGGGTCAGCCCTTCACCAATGTCATAATTTTTCACACTCTACAGGTCGGCCCTTTCATCAAAATCAAATTAAAATATACATAAATATCATGTCGACTCATCCTTATCATTTTTACACTTGAAAATAGGCCTTGTATACAAATGGAAATTTTGAAAGATTGACTAATCCATCTTTTATCATAACTTCATTCCATCGCTCATGTTTTTTTGTGATCCAGGTGGATATCGGTGGCCACCCATCTTTTCTAACTCACTCAAAACAGTGTTCTGGCAATTTTGGCAATTTACTATTTTTAACAGTTTTTAACTTCTGAGGCCATTTTGAGGACCTAAATGAAGGATTTTTGGGATCAAGCTTCTTAATGATATTTGAAGGCTCTGATTGAGACCCGTAAATGAATCTCCTCGACGATACCTTTCCAATGGTCTATCATGCACCTAAAACAGAGATCGTATGCAAAAGTTATGACCCCGGGAAGTTGATGTACTAACTTACCCAAACAGGGCCCACATGACTTTTGGCGCTTCATCTCCTAGGGTTAGGTTTTTGGATGTCTAGGGTTTTTGACATTCATGTTTATTGTAAAAAGACCTTCATATCCTCATTGTAATCATCTCCTTTCAAATGAGTGCATTTGTCACATCTCTTCTCAAAGACAAGCCGCCACCATTCGAGCAAGCTTGTTTTCCATTGCATTTTACAGTTTTAGCTTATTTCCTTGTTGAATAGAAAACCAATTTTACTATATCTCTATTATTATGTGTTAATCATTTTTTAATAATTTGTATTCATTTCATTCTACTCACAAAATATGGATCAGTGGTATCAGAGCGGTCTGGTCCTTGTTGCCTTAATGCATGTCCCCAACGAGGTCAGGGTACAAAGAATTGGATCTTGAGCTTGTTTCTCTTGAGGACAAAAGCTCTTGCATGCCCAAGCAAACTCTCATGGAAGGAGAAAATAAATATGATGGGACATGATATCCTTTCAAAAAAATTCTTGAAAAATCCCTCACGCAACATAGGAACGAGATGATGGATAGTTTCGCGCAAATCCTTCAGCGGCTACCAACAGACGACGCATCTTCCTCGAGCGAAGGCGTTGCCCCCTTCAAGGTAAAAATCAACTTCGATATTCCTATATTTGAAGGTCAGATAGACACAGATGTTGTAGACAAGTGGTTGAATCTACTAGAAGGGTATTTTTCTATCCATAACTTTTTGAATAGAGAAAATATTACTTTTGCACTCCTCAAAGTCGTTCCCCATGTCAAAGATTGGTGGGAAAATTTATGTGAGAAAAAGGAAACAGAGGAACCCTCATTATTTACAGTTGCGGCCACCAGGGAATCCTTAAGGGATGTTATTAAGGAACAATACTACCCTTTCGGAAGTTATGACGACTTGTATACCAAATTGACCACACTGCGGCAAGAAAGAGACCAAGCAGTGCCAGAGTTCACAAATATCTTCCATACCTTGTGCAGCAAGATGGGTATCAAAGATTCAGAGCGACATTTGGTGCTCAAGTATCGCAATGCTCTGCATAGATACATCCAAACTAAAATGGAATTTTTGGCCATCTCATCCTTCCGTGCGGCCTACCGATATGCCATCAAAATCGAGCAGAAGCTCAAACAAAAGACGCGGCAATTTGGGCCTAGGAACCCCTCACAGCAAAATCCAGGAAGGGGCGTCCCCAACCCACAGAACAAAGGACAGAGAAAAGATGGATAGTATCAAGACAACCAGTCCCAGCCACAAGCAAATAAGGACACCGAAAAGACAAAGAAAGATATCGAGAAGTGGTGTGACTTCCATAAGATCCCTTAGCATAACACTGTTGACTGCCGCTCAAAGCAGTCATTGGTGGCCAAAGTGAAATACTCTAAATCAGATGCGGGTTCTGACTCTGAGTCAGAACCAGAAAGGGGAAGATGGATCATTGACATGAAACCCAGTGCCACTGTTTCTACCACCAAGGTCCAGCCTAGTGAACCAAATGAACCAGAAGAAGGTGAGTGCCTCTTCCATTCACAGATGTGGGTAAAAGTCACCCCGCTACACTTCATCATTGATAGTAGTAGTCAGAAGAACCTCATCTCAGCAGAGGCCATCAAACGGTTGGCCCTGCTGACAACGCCACACCCACAACCCTACACCATTGGATGGCTTCGCCAAGGAAGTGATCTTCACATCATCCAACAATATCGACTGTCGTACAGCATCAATCCCTTCAAAGATGAGGTATTGTGTGATGTTTCTCCTCTCGAAGTTTGTAATGTTATTTTGGGCCAACCTTATTTATGGAAACGTCATGATGTATATGAGTCTAGGCCTCATAGTGTTATTATTACTTAGAACAGGAAATTGTACGGGATACCCGAGGCAGTTCCTCCTAGTGTTATTTCCTTGATCTTTGCCAAGCAATGCAGGAAGGTCATCTCTTAGACTGGGAAATTTGTCTTCTTCGTGATTCTCTCTCAGAGTGAGAAAAAGATCCTAGCCAAATTCAGAGCCTCTGCGTATGATCTCTCCACACAAAAAAAGAAATTGGATAATTTTGTGGAATAATACTCATATATATTCTCTCATATCGGGGTACCTCTTCACTACCAGGTCAAGCATCCCATCGATCTGACCCCAGGCACACCGCTACCCAATGGGCCAGTCTATCATCGCTCTCTATTAGAAAACGAGGAGATCAAGAGGAAGAACCGAGAACTACTCCACAAGGGGCACATATGTCCCAGCTCATCGCCTTTTGGGAGCCCAATCATGTTGGTGTAGAATAAATACGGGACTTGGTGACTCTGCATTGATTATCGGGCCCTGAATAAAATCACAGTCTGAAACCGGTACCTGATTCTCTGAATCGAATACCTCCTTGATCAGATCATGGGGGCCTAATAATTCAGTAATATTTATCTGAAGTCTGGCTACCACCAAGTCCCAATAGAACAGATAGATGTATGGAAGGTCGCCTTCAAGTCAAAAGAAGGTCTTTTTGAATGGTTGGTCATGCCCTTCGGTTTGACAAATGCTCCAACAAATTTTATGAGGATGATGGACGGTATCCTACGACCCTTCACCAATATTTTTGTAGTGGTGTATATGGATGACATC
>WSFP011459779.1:0-18868 GCA_009831015.1 Picea engelmannii | reverse complement strand
TTATCCTCTTCCTGATTTCAATATACTATATATCCTCTTCGAATTATAATCAAATTAATTGCTTATTTAAAGGTTATTTGGCAATTCATGGGTAGCTGAACCTGATAATGTTTCACAGGCCTAACTATTTCACTACAAAGGAAATCTTAATATGTGTGCACATTCAATCGAAAACATGACCCATCAAATAAAGAAGTTACGGATTATGGAGAAGAGGCATAATCGAGAACACAACTTCAAAAAAGAATGGTCGTGTTGCCTGAAATGTTGACTTTTTAATAATAATCTTTATGGGAAAAAATCATATATCCACTAATTATTGGAATTATTTTTATAAGAAATGTACATAAAAAAATAAATAATATGTAAGCAAAGATCTGAAACCATTGGTAATAATCCTTCCAAATTAAGATGATAATCACCTAACCATATCATTTATTAAATAAAATGAAATATAGTATATTATCATTATAACAATTGCAAGATATTGTGTTAAGCACTATTTTGGAAGTGAGGTGATATATTTTCCCTATGGAATAGATGGAATCCCAAAACACTTACTTGGATGTATTTACACAAGTAAATGAAGTATTATGTATTTGCACAAGTAAATGAAGTCTTGGAATTGCTTGTGATTCTCATTTTTATGAATTCCATTCTCTAGTAATCTTTGTTGGATGTCTCAAACACTGTGATGAATTTATTATAACAATTATATTACAACAACAAATGAAATTAATCACAAACACATTACAATGAATTAAAGAATGACTTTTCATTATAATTTGTATTGTGTTATGTAACATACTCACCCTAAATCCTACTTAGGCTGGTGGGATGTCAAAAATTCTCTTCTCACAATGACTTTGACCTCAGGTTTTAACCCTAAAGATGAAAACTCACTCATATAGAGTGCTCCACCGACTAACTATGTAGTTAAAAAAGGGTTCCAGGCCAATTAGAATGGCCTTCCAAAATCTTCCAAGCATTACCTTCTACCACGTCATCTGTCCTACATGGCTGCCACATGGACTCTTCCACGTTTTTTCCTCAGATGGACAGGTAGGTTTGTGTGCTAGTGTGGCAGTGACATGTCCTCAAACATGACACACCCCCTTAGCAATTCTTCAACATAAATTTTCTACGCATCTGAGAGATGAAATCATTTGGATTGACGGTTATGGCTCCCTTGGTGCAAGTTAATCAACGGTTGGTAGCGAGTCAGGCTCTCCCTCATCAAGAATATAGGTTATGCAATCCCAACCTTTCTTTTGAGTGATTCCTTTCGACATCCTTTCTCTAGACAGATCCAATGGACAAGAATCAAAGGAAACAATGTTCCCAATTCACTCAGAACCCCCAAACCATACAACAACTATCCATCTCACCCAATTCCTCCAATCACTCAATAGGTGGGGTCCTCGACAAGATCTACAGCTGAGATCTTGCCGAGTGACTTGGCATATCAACGACCCATGTCCACTCGAGATCTCGCCATAGGGAAATACCACCTTCTCCATCCTCATGGTCCCTTCTGAACTAGAGTTCCCAACAGATCTAATGTTCACTAGATCCCCATCTATAACGATCAAGAATATCTCAGTTCTAAGATCCACTCAGTGGCTAACTGATCTCAAGACTCTGACAAGGTTTTCTATCGGTTGGACCCAAGGCAAGATCAATAACTTAGATCTCATCGGCTAAACCTCTTAGTATCTCTATGGCTATAGTCCATTCAGACTTTCGCCTTCAGGATTTCTTCATTGGAATTTCCTTCCATGTGCTCTCCATGGATCGTTTTGAACACCACATTCTAACAAGTTTAGTGGAATGGCTCACAACGAGATCTATGGTCTAGATGTCATTGGTATGACCTCTCGGTGAATCGACATCTCTCGTCAACTCGGAACACTCCCATCGATAAGTTCACCTTGGCACTACTTCTGGGATTTTATGAACAACCTTCCTTTCGAAAGGAGTCTTTTGAAGCTCAGATCTCTAATGAATGGTCAAGATCGTTTCTCCAAACCAAATCTATGGTTGAGGTTCTCTCAAGGTTTAAACAAGGACTCAAACAAGGGTACAATGCAATTCAAGGAAAATAGACCCCTTTCCCTCTTGACATTTTCTGCAAGGTTTTGACCCCGACTCCTCAGACCTTTGGCTCACATCCTCAGTTCAGAGGTAGTGCCTTCCAGCGACCTCTGAAGTGAATATTTTCTCATTCTGTAAACCTTTCATTCAATGGATTGGGGAAAACACATGATTGCATGCCTCCATCATACCTCTTCATACACATGCACCTCAGGAAATCACTTAATCTTATAAAGAACCTCATTATACAAACAAGATTCAGATTTCAACATTCTCTCAACTTGTTACAACTTCTTTAAGAAAAAATGTAAATTCATATTCATTTATAAATATTTGTTAAATACATTTAAAAACACTTATCTGTTTCAGGGAAAACTTCAACCTACCAACTAACTGAGGGTGAATGGTTTTCCACCCAACTATAAGCTATGTTGCACCTATGCTTGCTATAACAAGCCACCCCTGTGTTAGGCCATGATACCACTAGGGGACTCTCTCAAGTTGGATTTTAGGTCAAGGATTTGGTGAGAAGGGTTACTCTCCTTCACTACATTGGAAACAACATAAATTCCCTCTTTCCATTGAGCTCGGGGCCTCCAAGAGCTTATCGGGTGCCTTCCCAGTCAGATTTCCTCTGCACAAGGGAGTCCCTTCACTACTACATAGCCCCTTTGCACCCTCCCCTTACTAGTGTTGGTTTCTTTCCAGCAAGAACCAACATGTGGCCCTCTCTGCTCTAGCTTGGATCTGGGTATTCTCTGCTACAATTTTGACCATGAGTATTTTGGGAAAGCTTCTTATTTTCTTCATAGAAACTTCCAAGTTTTCTCTGCTCGGGTATGGCTTGTGTGCTTTTTCTCTTGATCCCTCTTGCTCATTCACGATACCACCATGATTTTTTTCTTTTGTTATTCCTTTCGTTCACTTTGTCTCTCCTTTTCCCAATATGGAACATTCATTTCCTCGGGTTCCCCATCTTGCTTTTGTCAAAAGCAGCCTCAAGGGTCAAGCTCCCAAATCTAAGGGGAACCTTCATGGTATTCTTGGATGACAACTCCAGCTGACCCAATCATCCTCCACGTACATTTATGAAGGTAGACATAACTACCCCAACCATCGAGTCTGACTCCATTAATGAGATTTCTTATGAATAGGGTAAATAGGGTACCTCAAGTAGGTTTAGCCATTCAAGGTTATTCATGTGGGGGTTGGGATTCTGGGAAAGACAAGGCAATTCCCAATCCCCCCACCCCCCCCTCACCAATTCCCACTCGTGGTATCATGGCCAATACTGTAAGGCTTTCCCTTCAGTCAGTTGGTAGGTAATTCCATTAAACATAAAACAAAGTTACAATATTCATCAATACAATTCATGAAGTCTTAATCATAATTACAGACTTGGGGGAAAACATGGTGTTACATGTTCGGCATTATTTCTCATAATATCCTAGAAGGATTCATAGATGTGTGACATAGACCACTTTAATGTCTGGAAAACATGCTTTCATGCTAATGATGACTACCTTTAGTTTCATTTTGTAGCATAGCATTATTCCGTGTAATTCTTTGATACAATCATCTAGTTCATGTTGGCCATAAAGCATTTTCTACTCACAAAAGTATCTTAGAGGTGCCAAGCCATAAATACCAAATTTGTGGGCACCTATGTTGTATAGATCTTGAGAAACCCATTTGAACCACTTGCCTTACCTTCACTACCATGTGAAATCATAGATTTCCCAACTCCAATAAATCCTTTCCATAATGAGTAGCCGAATCAAATAGTTAACAAGATGATGGATTTAGATAAAAAAAAATCAGTAACTACTCCTTAATAATGCGGTTCATGCTAAAATTTGATATTCACCCCTTCTAATCAAACAAAATATTTTTGGCATTCCAATACTTTTATTTCCCTTCAAGTTCAAGAAAAATCATGAATACAAAATGATATTAAATAGGGAGAATTTATATTTGGATCATTGACAAATATTAAAGAAAGCAATGTTTAACTTAATAAATAACACAATTAACTTAATAATAAACATAAACAGAAAGTATACTTTGGTTTAACCAAATTCCTCCTAGAAGATCAAGTTTAGGCTACATTAGCTAAGCCCTAGAAAGTTGCAAGTTGTACAAAGTTTCAATACTATCTTGGTCAATAGATATACAGTTTGCTAATAAACTCTAGATTTAATTGTTTAAAGATTAGTTATATGACATATACAATTTCAAAGAATCTTACCTAAAAAAAATATTTAATTTTTTTTTTTAAAATAGATTTTATTTTCTTAAAATTAATCTGGTCATTTATAAGAAAAGAAATTCATAAAAAATTACATAAAAATAATTTGTCTTATATTCGAACTTTGCACAATAAAAGCACTTCATTCACAAATACACATTTTGCTCCATCTATTTTTTTTTTACATATAAAAATATAGGCATTCCAATAAAGAATTAAAATACACTTTTAAAATTTAAGCAATCACTTAAATACCTAGTATTTAAAACACCAATATTTAAATTTACAATTTTTCCTTCTTCCTATCAATGCAATGTTTTGTAAATGATTATATACATGTATTTTAATCTGTTTTTTTATGTCTTTCTCCATGTAATATGACTCTTATATAATATATATTATATATTGAGTAAGAATATGGGTTATGAGGACAAATTCTCTTATATAATATATATTAAGTAAGAGTATGGGTTATGAGGACAAAGTAAAAAAAACAACGCAAAAATATTAAACATTCAAATCATGTACAAACATTAAAATTCAACCTAAAATTTTAGCACTGAGCACAATGGAGTTAAATCAAAGATTTGGTAATAACTCCTTAAAAATGCATTAACAAGGTGATTCGACAGGGTAATTTATTAACCACTAACAAGTAGATTAGATGACTACTACAACGAACAATCTTGTGATGACGTGTATATTTCTTAAAAAAAAAATCCACTAATCTAGAATTTTTGTCAATCTACCTCTACCCCACATAAATGTGGAGAAATAAATGTCTAGCCATGTAACATTGTTTCTCAATTTTTTAAATTTCCTTACACTAACAAATATGAAGCTAACATTTCTTTTTTAAATTTAAAAAGTTAGGATTTCTATTGAACATATATATATTATTTCAATATCATCAACATAAATTTCATAAAAAATTAATTGTATTAATTAAACATGGTTTTCATTTAATTTTCTTAGTTTTTAAGAAGAGATTTTAAAGTGAAAAATCTACATTGAAAAATTACATGTTTAGGTTTTTAATATGTATCTTGAACATATATATCTTTTACAATTATTGATGTTCTCTTCCTCCGTAAATCCTAAAATATGGTTGGGAGAGTTTTCCATGTAATTTTCGTAATGACAATTAATTAATCCTCTATCTAGAAATCACTTGTGGGTGAGGGAAAACTAATGATGGGAAAACATGGAAAAACAACAATATGTTAAATTGGAGGGATGATTCGAGGTACTCTCACGATGAATTTGAATATGGTGTAAAAAAATGAAATTAGCTTTTAGAATATATAATTTTTATTTTTTATGTATCACTATGTGAAATTTAAGTTAATTGCACATGTTCTTGTTGGTACAAGTGTTGAGTACTTAAATGATGGAATTTCCTTAAATACAATTGCACAATTATAGAGAACACATTATTCTTGTGTATACTATTTTTTCAAAATTCATAATGTTAATTTTATAATCTTTTAAAATTATGAAAGTCACTATACTCTTGAAATTATGATGTGATGCATTAGTGCAAGGTTTGAGGGTCTTATCATAATCAAAGCTCCTTTTTTTTTAGATTGTAGATCTTAGCATGTACTAATGCAATATATATATATATATATATATATATATATATATATATATATATATATATATATATATTGCATAGTAAAATCTATATGTGTGTAGTTTATTGGAGATGGATTTGTGTAGTCTATTTTAAAATAACATGAAAACTAGATATATTGAGAGGCATTTAGAAAATGGAGGTTTGATGTTTTTGCAGCCCAAACCACTAGGTTTGTCATTACAAAGCTAAAGATGAAGCGACCAAGTCAACAAGCACATAGTTTGGAATTCTCAATCCTACCAAAACAAATTTGAATTTGAGGAATATGAAGGAGTTATAGGAACAAGTGCACATTCTAAAGAAAATGCCTATTAAAAAATGTGTGCACATTCCTAGAATGCGCACACACTATTATAAGTAAAAATTTACAGAGCTTATCATATGTTGAAATGGGGGTTGATATTTGATAAGCCCCTAAATTACTTGCTTGTGCTCATCTTTTCTAGATGATTTTACCTTCCATAAGCCCTCCAAATACTTATTTCCATACCTAAATTATTGTCATAATTATAAACTATTAGCCATTTCAATTTATCTAGTATTTGCTTGCAAATTTATGTATTTGTCATAATTACAAGATCATGGTGATACACCATTTGGGTTTCATGAGTAACTCAAGCCAAATGTGTTATTTCCATATGTTGCAAAATAGTATGCCAATGAATTTTTTGTTTTTGATAAATTCAATTCCATAGCCTCCTATCAAATGTTGCTGATGAATTCGACTTTGTAGCCTTCTGCTAAATGCTATTGATGAATTTTCCTCCAAAACCTCCTTTTGAATGCTACTAGTGAGTTTGTGCTAACGAATTTTGTATGCATGTGTTGTGGAACTTGTAGATGGAATGGATTCATGCTAGATAGAGTGTGTTGTAGAATTTGCAATTGTCTCAAATAATGGATTCGTTCTATGAAATGTTCCATACATGCAAGATTTATTATACAATACTACAGTCCAACATTATAGGGATTTGAAATGTGCCTCTCACCATGTGGGATGGCAAGCATGATGGAAATAGGTCAAGGTAACCATACAACAAATCAAGTAGTTAATATAACTCAAATAAATTGGCTACTTCTCAAATGATTCATAATGGCAAGAAATAAATCATTAATTTGTAGCAATTCTATTGGAAAGAGATACAAATTTCTTGGGGTTTGTTACAAGATATCTCTAAGCTCATATTTGTATTTAAATAAATTATTGTAGCATAGGATATGTTAGCAATCAAACCAACAAGAGATGTGATTATTTTTCCTTCACTTTGACATTGTAATTTTGAATTTATCAACTAATATGAGATCATATTTATTATGTGAACTTGTTACTATAAATAAGGTTTCATTTTGAGGGATTCAACACCTTTCTTTCTTTAGAGTAAGGACTTGAGCTAAAGCAAACAATAGTCCATTGAGCCCCCTCTGTCATTAGATCAAATTGCTTGTTATTTATTTAGTTTTTGTAGCTTTCTTTCACTATTTCATTGTATATTATTTGTTATTTTCATTTTATTTTGCAGTTGTATGTGCTCATGAATATATGGATTCTCTATTTGCACTTTTAATGGATGAAGAATTCATTATGCATTAATTTTGTAGTTGCATATACTTGTGGATTCCTCTTCTGCCACTACCATGTGGTTGGTTGAAGAATCAATATGTTGGTGTGAACAACACACTGTAGAGTAGATTTCATGCCTTGAATAAAATAAATTTCTTTCTTTGAGTGATGTGGGATTCTTGTTTTAGCATGCCATACCTCATGGTTGGTTGATGTATTAATTTCCTTTATTTCATTAGATTAAATTTTCTTTCCAACGATTATATTTCAATTTCTAGAAGGTAAAGGAATTTTGTAGCAGTGAGCCGAAGTACCAAATGAGAATGATCTCTCTAGGGAAACTCAAGCTACACAATACCCACATCTTTAGCTTGTGTATAAGAAATAACACTTAGGTTATCAACACATATGAGCAACGATATAGATTTTATTCAGTAGCACTTGAATTCTTCAAGGTTTCATTGATTGTGCATAGTACTTCACAATCTTAGTCTCCCTACTTGGTAATTTAAGTGCAAGTTAGGAATTCAATATCCCATGTATTATTGCAATCTCTAGCACCATATGTGTAATGTATCTTCATATCAACAACAAAAGTAGGGTTTTTTGGTCTACAATTTTCATTGATGGTAGCAGTATGTAAATCAAATTTCCACAATATAGACCATTTTCAAAACCCTTCCTATTAAATATAATATCAGAGTTTGGCATTAAAACTCACTAATGCACACTAATGAACTTTTAAGATTTCAAATGTATTATAAACTAGCATTCAAAAATTTTCCACATGCTCCATTTCCAAAATGATAACACCTATAAACTAATGACATTCTAAATCACCATAAGTATATTCATTTATTTCACATATCAAAACACATTTAAGAAGTTCCTCAAATAGAATTAGTTCAATAATCACATGGAAACTCCCAATTAGAGGGCTTACTCACCTTTAAGGATGATCGACAGTCCTTGTAAAATTTAAAAACAACATCTACAATAGATCTATAATGAATTTTAGATTTGTAGAAACCACTACAAGTGATCTATAACAACCACTATAGGCAATCTATAACCAATATTACAACTCTAATAAACAACCTATATATGTTAAAGTACAATTTGTATTTTTGATATTTTCGATAGGTGTCTCCATCGCAATATAAGGTTTCCTTATACAAAATATAAGGATGACCCAAATCAATTATTTTTATTTATAGACAAATCATTTCATAGAATAACTACACGCATTCCATAGCAAATTCTACAGGTCTGATAAAAAACATATATCTCTTAAAGTACAATCTAATTATTTGATATTTTTGGTGGGTATGTCCATATCAATATAAGGTTCCCCTCTACCAAAAATTATGGTGACATAGATCAATGATTTTGATTTATAGAAAAATCATTGTATACAACAACTATAGGCATTATGTAGAAAATTCTATAGAATTGATAAACAACCTATATCTCTTAAAGTACAATATGTGTATTTAATATTTTTGGTGGATGTGTCCATATCAATTTAAGTTTTAACTCTACCAAACATTACATTAACCTAAATTGTAAATTTTGAGATACAACCAAATCATCATATGCCTAAATTTACATGCATGGCCAAAAACTCAAGAATTGTGTTTTTCCAAATTTATAGAAAATATTCCAAATTTAACCATTGTTTGAGGGCTGAGAAAGGCAAGTATTTTACATCAAAGAGCCCTTTCAAATCATTCAAAAGGGTCCACGCTAAATATTATTTCTTTAAACACTGAGAGAATTTTTTAGGGAACATAACATTCACCTACATGAAAAATATTCCATATTTTAAAGTTTTAAATGTAATTACTTAGCACATAATTACATAGAATCCTAAGGGTAATATCTTTCTATATTACGAATCCATTAGAATATGCAAGTCATTTCCCATCACCGTTATCTTACCAAATAACTAAAATACATAAGATTTTTTCTGTAGATTTCCTGATACATAAAGAATACTAATTTATTCATAATCCTATATGAAAATTCATTGCATTTAACCATATACATCTCAAAATTACAATCATCACATAGTATAAATATTTAAATAAAAGAAGAGGTACTTGTATTTTCCAAAAGTTGGATTTCAAGCAATTGATTGAGTGTGAGGATTTGTCCACCCCAATGCATGTAGTCATTTATGTATGTGTTGGTTGTGGAGCTTGATTATCTTCCTGATTCAGAGGTTTTGTTAGAATTTTTGGAGCCCTCCCCAGAGGGGGTTCGAGGGCAGCACTCCTAAAGAGAAATTTTCGGGAATATTTCCAAGTGTAAAATATTGTAATTTCGTAGTCAATCTAGACCATTCATTATAAGGTCATGGATCTGATAAGGTGTGTTTTAGGTTGTATCCCTTCATTTGTTGGATAATAATAAAGCAAGGACCTGACAATTTCTCTGGTGGAAGTACCTAGACTGGATGAACCACGTATATCTATGTCTCTATTGTATTGTGTATCTTCTATGTTTTATTTCCACGCATGTTTTTCTTTTATTTCTCTGTGATCCTATTTTTCTAATAGGATGCCACCTCCTAACAGGGATATGAGACCACCAGGGTGAAAAAAACAATTTCAAGTTTCTCTCAACTCACTCTACCCATTCCAAAAGCATAAAACATCAACCAAGCAACTCCATTGCTGAGTAATTTTACCGATCTCTCAATCAAACCAGATTTGGCACTTACAATACTTTCCCCACACAACAGTTCCTCAATAGTTCCTCATAATTTCGTTTCCCTCCAATTCTCTTCAGTGTGTGCATAGAAATTCCAACCATTTTCCATTTTAAATTAAACTCTAATAGAATTTTCTTGGTTCTTGGATAATTTTATGATCATCTTTCTCTTGGAATAATGAGGTTGTATTTCAACTCAACTAGGCCTATAATGTTGCACAACATTCCTTCCTTCATATTCTCTATGGTTTCATCCCTTCTCCTCTTCTTCCAAAGACTCTAATGACTTTCTTTCATGAACTCTTTAGTACCATACTATGGTAGCTAACTTTTTAAAGAAAAAAATCCATTTTTCTCTTCTCTATGCTTCCCTAAAAATAACTCTTTGTTTCCCATTCAAATTTCCTCTCATGGCATGAGTGAAGGGTGGAAAAAGAGTCCTAATCTAACTCTTCCTAGTTCCAAGAATGTACGGGGAGTAAGTTTTTGAATGTAGGAAGTGGTTTCTTAGATTTGGGAGATGGTTACATCCACTTCTCATATCTCCTATTAAACTATAGGCTAGGCTCAACACCGATATCGTAAAAAAATAAAGGTTAAAGTAATGGAAAGGTGGGTAGGAAGAGAGACATATGTAACTAGACATATAAAATTCCATTAGATCCTCTTACCTTTCCTCTCTCATGATATCATAGCCCCTTTAGGTTCTCATGCTCAACCAATATTGGTTCTTTTATTAACTACAAAATAAAAACGTTTATAGGTATTTGAAATCACCATTGTATGTCTCCTCATGGTGTGAATAAAAAATAGTGAAAAATATCTATGCAAAGCGTTTAAACATATACAAGATCAAGTTCAAATCATTACAAAGGGTTGAAACTAGGACATTATAATAAAAAAAACTACAAGGAAGCCTAGGACAACTTAATGTTGAGGGAACCCCTACCTTTAGTATGAAAAAAATAAAGACCATCTAAGAGAAAAATATAAAAAAAGAAAGAAAAAATCAATATTCTTATTATGAAAACCCCACGGGGAAATATAAGATAGTGGAGTGCTTGAAAATTAGCTTGATGGTGGGTACCTCTTTACAATAAAGAAAAAAACATTCCTTGGGTGGAAAATCTTTTGGAGAACCTAAGGACAATATAAATTTGAAAACCAACTTTTTGGTGGGTTTTTAGTAATAAAAAGAAAAAGAAAAGAAAAGAAAAAAAGAGTTTCAAACATTGTTGCAGAATCCTAGTTGTTTCATAATATCATATTAGTCATCGCAATAATGATTTTTATTCTTAAATGCTAACATATTTATCGAATGATGTATATTCCTACAATTCCTTCAACATTATCCAAACTCCTTCTACAAAGACGACTTCATAATGAGGCTACCATAATCACATGCAAGAATATGACTTATTTGCACTCCATCACTACTCTTCATCAACATTGCATAAAGACTGATCAAGAATGAACATTCCAACATGATTGAAAATACATATTTTAGATTGCTCGACTTGTTATATTCCATATTCAGATTAAATTGGTTGACTTTGGTTGGCCATGGTTGATTATGGTTGACCATGTTTGACCACGGATGACCATGGTTGGACATGGTTGAATATTGTTGGACATGGTTGGCCATGTTTGACCATGGTTAACTATAGTTGACCATGTTTTACCATGGTTGACTATTGCTAACAACAATTGGTTTTGTTTGACCATTCTCGACTATGGTTGACAATGTTTAACCATCATTCACCATATTTGACTATGGTTAATGGTTGACTATGTTTGACCATCATTAACCATGGTTGTCACGTTTGCATATGGTGAAGTATGGTCAACTATTGTTGACTATAGTTGAACAAGGATGACTATGGGTGAATATAGTTGACCATGATTGGCTATGGTTGGCAATGGTGTGATATGGTTGACTATGATTAACTTTCGTTATCCATGTTTGACTATGTTTAATTATGGTTGACCATGGCTGAATATGGTTGACAATGTTTAAATGTGATCCTTAATTGGATTATGTCTAATGGTGACACTAAGAGGCTTATGATATGGTTATATCTATTATGATCTTCATCTTGATCGATTTGTGTCAAGTTGTTATGTTCCTTATGTTGATTTTTCACTCAAGCAATTAACTAGTTTAACATTATTTTACTTTTTAAACCATTCGAAAAATAACTGCATATAAAGGATCACTGAAAGAATAACATTCACAACACGCACAAGATTTACCCTGGGAAAACCCCCTAAGGGGAAAAACCCACCAATCCTCCTCAATATAGATTTTCCAACTAAGAACAATGCTTCTCTCCAAGAGAGAACTAAAAAAGTAGAAGATCCTCCTCTAACCATTGATTAGGGAAGAGTAGTGCACCACTTAACCAAGATATATCCAAGAGATAGACCAAAACCCTCCACCAAGTCACCTCCTAGTTGCAGTAGTGTCTCCCTCTAAAACTTGCACACTTTTCTTCTTGGCTGCAAAGGTAGTGAGTGAGTGTGCAAATGAGGTGTTGGCCTCCCTTATAAATAGTGGTTTGGCCAGCCTAAAATTAGGTTTGTGTTGACCTGTTACTTTACCATTTTATTTCTTGTTTTACATGTCAAGGCACAATAGGGCCAACTTTTAAAAAGGCACAATAGGGCCTAATTAAAAAATATAATATAATAATATTCTTTAGGGTTTTTCTTGGTCAAATACAATAAGGATATCTTTCGAAGCCACTCAATCTTCAACACTCCCTCTTAGCAAGGAAGGTATTCTTCTTGTCCGGGTCATCATCATTGCTTCTACGCTTCTGCATACTTAGTCATTGTCTTGTTGTCAATCACAGATCTATATATCATAAGAAGTGTTGCACTTTCACCAGCCTTTTGTATTGGAGTAACATACCAACCTATGTTGGAGTACTAACCTGCGTTGGGGTAGCATACCAACCTATGTTGGGGTAGCGTACTATCCTGCATCAGAGTTACCAACCTGCGTTGAGGTAGCGTACCAACCTGTGCTGGGGTAGTGTACTAGCCTATGTTGGAGTTACCAACCTGTGTTGGGGTAGCGTACCAGCCTGCGTTGGAGTTACTAACCTACACTGGGGTAGCGTACCATCCTGTGTTGGAGTTACGAACTTGCGTTGGGGTAGTGTACCACCCTACGTTGGAGTTACCAACCTATGTTGGGGTATTGTACTAGCTTGCGTTGGAGTTACCAACCTATGTTGGGGTAGCTTCCTCTACTGGGGATATCATCACTTCCTTATGGGGATCACATCACTTCCCGCTACTGGGGAACACCTCACTCCCTCTCATGAGGGAAAATCCTTCTAGACCACACCAAGCTCATCTTTTGAAGTATTCGAACTTCTCTCTTGACAGAGTCTTAGTCAACACGTGTGCTACCTACTCGTCGATAGGAACATACTGGAGCTTTACTGCTCCCCTCTTTATCATCTCTCGGATATAATGGTACTTGATCTCAATATGCTTGGACATGTCATGATACACTGGGTTCACTGACAATTTTATGCAACTCTGGTTTTCATAAAAGATACACATTTACTCCAACTTGAGAACAAACAATTATGCAATCAACTTCTGAAGCCACGCTAATTTTCCACAAGATGTCCATGCTTCCACATACTATGCCTCTGTGGAACTGAGTTCCATATAGGTATGCTTCTCACCGAGTCACAAGATCACAATTGATCCCATACTAAAGAAATATCCAGATGTACTTTTTCGATCTGTGACATTGCATGTCCAATCTGAATCTGCAATCTTGTCTCACACTCCAAGATATATCTGGGTCCATAATTGATTGTACCCTTTAGGTACCTCATCACATGTTTTTCCATAATCAGGTGAATATGTCTTTCATCGAAAAACATATATATGTCCTCGTGTTCTTCGAACCAAATTTTCACATCACATTGTACCAACTTGGTACACTTGCTCAGTTGCAACTCAATCAACACAATCATGTGATGGCTCTATGTGCTTTCTACAAATCACTATCTGTTTCACTGTCTAAGAGTATGTCCTCTACTCTCTCTACAACGTGTTCCTTATGGAATCGAGACTCTGCACTTGCAACTGCTTTTTCTAAAAATGAGAATGACTGCTCCATTCTCATTGTAGTTGTTGAACTCTGAGAGTAACTCCTCTACTCCATTACGATAACATATTCATTTGCTCCCTCTAAATCTCATACTGCACCAACTTCTTTTAATGGAACATGGTTGTTCTATATATACTTCTTCTGATTACTGGAGAAAGTGTCTCGTCATAGTCTTCTCCCTCTTGCTGGGAGAATCCGTTGGACACAAATCAAGATTTGTGCATCTCTATGAATGGTCCTGGGGAGGATGCTCCTCCTTACTAGATCATGAGATCTGAATCCCTATGAACTCTATCTCCTTCTGAGATGGTACTTAGTGGGGCCTCTTGCCTCACCACTGGTGGAGCCATCTGCTCCTCATGATATGGCTAGTCTATGCTATATGGATTTGCATCTTGCAAAGTGTCACGGGACCATTCTGGTCTCTTCCTGATTAATGCAATGATTATGGGTAGGCCCTTCTGGCTCTACTAACTTTTCTTGATGATTGAAGAGTGATCAATCTGCATCATCTGGCACTGGGGGTAACATAATCTCAAATACAGGGACTGTCATACCTACTCCTTCTGAGCCTTGACTTCTTCTGAGTCTACAATATCCTCAGAGGATCTGCAAGATATGCTTGGTGTTGGATACCAAGTCTTAATATGAAAAGTTGAGTCAGACTTCAAACGAATTTTGCTTCCTATCAAGGCGGCCTCATTATCCATTGACCATGTCTTTTCATCGGGAAACTGTAGGACACTGTGAGTTCTATTCTAATGTGCTCGTTTTACCATAGACAATGTCTCACATCATTGTCACCCAACAATAGGCATTTACATATGTCACCCCCAAGAACATAAACTATTTCTTGATTTTAAATGGGACCTTGCTGGATTCCCATACCCGGGATAATGATCCAACAAGCTAAGAAAAAAATGCATAAAATATAATGTTAATAAACTTAAACTAAAATCAAATATGAAGGGTGCATACCTGGAGCGTGCATTTGTTAGATTGCTTGCTTGATTTGTATGATGGCTTGATGAATAATGACACTTCTTCATAACTTTTACTTGGCCCTCATGATACAATAATTCTCTATCTCTTTTACTTCTTGAAGTTTTAATGTGGGAAGAAATGAGATACAACTATCAATATCACTTGATATGAATCAAGCACTTCGGAAGTGCTAAGTCCTATATCACAGAATATATAGTTCATCTGGATCATCTTCTTTTGTTCTTTTCCAATTAGGTTCATCTTCTCCTGTGAAATTGGCATGATGCCTTTTAAACTTCCTGATTTTATCTTGGTCTTTTGCTTGGGGACAATTTCTTGCAACATGTCCCATCTTCTGGCAAATGAAGAATCTGAAGATTGAGAGACCTTTATGAGAATCTTGTCCTTTATGAGGCTTCTAAAATCTTTGGTGAGAGTGAACTTCTTTCTTGTTCTTTCCTTTTCTTGCGTGAGCTGTTAGTGCTTGGTCTTCATTGTTTTCTATATTTTCCTTTCTTTCCTCTAATCTGGCTTCTTCTTGACTACAGTCTTCCCACAACCTACTAAACTTAGTTAAATTTCTTCTAGAGCATATTCCTTGGATGAAGGATTTCCAAGAATTTGGAAGACCATTTAATGTGGTCATCGTTATCTCAGCTTCTTCGTTTGAGTCTCTAATAGCTTCAAGTTGTTCTTTAATTTGAGACACTCTTGTGAAGTAAGATTGCATGGTTTCTGAATTTTTCATCTTTACCTTCTTGAGTTGTGTCCTCAAGGTCATTTTCTAATTGATGTTCTTCCCTTCAAATAAACGGGATAAGGCGTCCATCATTTGCTTTGGGGTTTTTAATGTTGAAACATGAGGAATCAAATGGTTCTTGATCGAATCGGCAATGATCATGTTTGCTTTGATCAGATCCTTCTTATATTTGGCTTTGGCCTCATCTCCCTTTGTCTCTTCAATATCTTTTTCAACAAAACTTACAAGGTCATTCTCTTGTAGAATGAGCATCACTCTGTACTTCTATGCTCATAAGTCATCGATTCCTTCAAGCTTGATACTGGTAGTCAACCTGCCCAGAACAAGTAAAAATAACAAAGAACTTTTTAAGATGAGGATCTTACACCTTACCAGAGAGATTGTTGAGTCAAAAATGAAATCTGTCACAAAATTTGCAGTAGTTGTAACCAAACCTAGGGTTTATGAGGAAACCCTAATTTTTTCAAATTGTGGAATCTTGAGTTCTGATCCAGGGAATGGATTCGTCCTGCTTAGGCGAGTTCCTAAGTGTGGTTACTTTCTCTAATGTCCTTTTTAAACAGGGAAACTATCACATTTAGGGTTTATGCAGTTGCAGCAGCTGCAACAATAGTTGCGGTTTTATAAAATTTTGTCAAATTGAGAGTTTATGCACAGTAGGAGGTGCATTAAGGTTAGGAGAGTCTCCCTAAGCTCTTAGCTTCTTTAGTGAGTTCTTATGTGCTGTGAAGATGCCTTCTTTCAGGGCCGCTTTGAAACTATGTTGATTTTTCACTTAAGCAATTAACTGGTTTAACATTTTTTTATTTATTAAACCATTAGCACAATAAGTACATATAAATGATCACTGAAAGAATAACATTCACAACATGCACAATATTTACCTTGGGAAAACCCCCTAAGGGGAAAAACCCACCAAACTTCCTCAATATAAATTTGCCAACTAAGAACAATGCTTCTCTCCAAGAGAGAACTAACAAAGTAGAAGATCCTCCTCTAACCCTTGACTAGGGAAGAGTAGCGCACCATTTAACCAAGATATATCCAAGAGATAGACCAAAACCATCCACCAAGTCACCTCCTAGTTGCAGCAGTGTCTCCCTCTAAAACTTGCACACTTTTCTTCTTGGCTACAGAGCTAGTGAGTGAGTGTGCAAATGAGGCACCGATCTCCCTTATAAATAGTGGTTTGGCCAACCTAAAATTAGGTCTGGGCCGACTTGTTACTTTACCCTTTTATTTCTTGTTTTACATGTCAAGGCACAATAGGGCCTAATTAACAAATATAATATAATAATATTCTTTAGGGTTTGTCTTGGTCAAATACAATAAGAATATTTTCCGAAGTTACTCAATCTTCAACACCTTATTGGTTATGTCACATTCTATTGTTCATTAAGGGTTATGTCACATTAGGACATTCCTGAAGGGTTATGTTGGATTGCAATGTTCCTCATTGTAATATTCATCTTGGCTAACTTTATGTCGAATTGCTAGTTTTTTCAATAATTATGTGACATTGTGATGTTCATCAAGGATTATGTTGCATTGAGTTTAGTTGACTATGGTTGAACATGATTAATTATTGTTAAGCATGGTTCAGTATGTTTGATTATATTTTATTGTGGTCGAGTATGGTTAAATATGGTTCAGTTTACTTGTTTCAGTTTCGTGTTGTACCCCAGCGCTGCATGGTTCAGTTCATCGATACAACCGTCCAGTTTAAGCAATTATGAGGATATGTGGCCACCTTTAATGATGGATGGGCCGCATCCTCCACAGCCGCCGCCACCTTAAAGAATTCGGTTGCTGGATCTTCCACAACTGTCTGTCGCCGCCTTACAGAATTCAACGGCGGCCATTAACATTTATTTTATTAGTTTTTGATAAAAATATTCAATGGCAAGCGTATATCTAAGATAGATGCCAGGCTCTTTGTGAATTTAGTGATGACTATGATTGAATTTATCTCGATTGTACATTTGTCACCTTATAAAAATATATAAGATATATTTATACCAAATTTTTAAATATTTAAATGTAGCATCATGCTTTTACTTTTGAGAATCGGATTCCTTCTATCTGATTCTTAGATAGAAGAAACAAATCATCTTTAAAGAATCTCTGCAAATATCGTAATTGTATTTAAAAACATAGAATGTGGAGGGTCTGCCCTGGAGGACCATTATCTAATATAGAAATTAGATAATGTATTCAACTTTAAAAAATAATGGTCATGCTGTTCAAGATGCTGACTTTTTTCATAGTAATTTTTTCTCAAATAATATGAAAAAGGATTCACTTGTCCACTCATTATTAGAATTATTTTTTTATAAGATTCCCATTGAAAAATAAATTAAATAAATAATCTAAAACATTTGAGCAAACATCCAGAACCGTTGACAAAAATATTTTCATATTCTGATTATAATTACCTAATGATATAATTTATTAAATAAAATGAATATTTTCATTATGTGATGTGAAGATATTTTTTAAGTGCCATTTTAGAAGTGAGGGGATACGTTTTTATTGTGCAATGGACAGAATGCTTTGAACAAGTAAATGGAGTTTTCCCATCCTACCTCAATGAATTCTATTGAATAGTAACTTTAGTTGGATATTTTAAACCCTATTCTAAATCCATCATAATAACTTGATTACAACAATAAATGAAATTAATCATAAACATATGACAATTTTTATTACAACTTGTATTGTGTTTGGAA